>JAYMFT010204317.1:0-25495 GCA_038088735.1 Panulirus argus | reverse complement strand
TCCCTCCCCTTTTAGTCGCCTTTTACGACACGCAGGGAATACGTGGGAAGTATTCTTTCTCCCCTATCCCCAGGGGGGGCCGTAAGAAAAAACAAAAAAATAGAACGACTAGAAAACTACAACTAGCCGTTAGTTGTTAGTGGTGATGATCAGTCAAGATTACCATGGGGGCCCATAAGCCATGGTTTAAATAAAACCCCTTAATGAGAACAATAATGACCCAACTAGGCCAATGGACTGCCATGGATACTGTGACCCCCCATTTTCCTTTAGGCTAAGGAAAGGCAGCGAAGTTTCTTACATCTAATATCAGTATCTAATAACAGCAGTAGAAATAATTCACAAGAGTAAGGGAAAATCTAGTACAAACACATCCTATGACTAATCACAAGTGAGTTAACTTTCTCAGTGTAGAACTGAAGTGCAAAGGAACAGTTAGGGTAATGCACTTAAATTCAACTCAAAAGAAGCAGCACACTATAATTCCTGCCGCACTGCCCAGTCTCAGGTGTTAAAGGTTAACTTAAGGGAGCATTAACTGTTTACATGCTCCTTGAATATGATCTTAGTTGTATAGACGACAGGCTGCACGGGAAACCTTGCTCAGCGACGTTCCTCAAGTCAAGTCGGCCTGTACGTGCACTATTCACGTGCAGCGCGGCGCTTCGAGCGTACGTCCTTAGCACAGTTCGCTGTTTCAGTCCACGTACTGTTAAGATTCAATCTCGGACCCCGTTGGTGTAAGGCCTCTGCTGTTGACGGTCGGCCCCATATTGTTGCCCTGTTGTAATTAAAGTTATCAGAGTCTCTTGTAGACATATTACTGGCTCGTTACCCTTAAAGGGGGATGAGCCTAGTACACTTTATAAAGACATCCTGTGTAATGGAGCGAGGTATGGCTTACTGGGATTCCTGGTAGATGTTAGTGTTATGCCCCCCCGGACTGGGCAAACTGTCTCTATCGTGATTGGTTACTCACTAACCCTCGTTCTGTTCAGCGCAATGTAGGATGCCATTCATTGTATTACCAAGGCAATTATTTCAGTTTCCTTGGTTAATTACTTCACTAATTCAGTTTCTCACTTTTTCACACTCGATACATTTTCATTGTCACTTTAACTGTCACTTGTACACACGAATATTACTTTTGAAAGCTTATTACAACTTATTAGGGACCTGTTATGGATGATGCTAGGTCTCGTAAGTTTAACACTGACTCTTACCACTAACTTACAATTACAAACTTGATACAGACTATCACTGCTATTATTCTTACAGTCTGAGGTTTTATTCACTGTTAACTAAAAATTGCTTACAAGAATATCTTTAATCAGTAATCGCTCAATGCGCAAGTGAGGCGTGAGATGTCCATCTGCTATAATGGTTCATAACGGCGGCGACAAAGGCTGCGATGAGGTCAGCCTTATCTTTACACACACACACACACACACGTACTCCATTTCCCAGCCTTTTACGCCCTGTTTTATCTACGTGTGTGTGTGTGAGGGGGGGGGGTTATGCAGAATTAAGAAAACAACAACAAGAATTAGCGGTTAGTCGATAGTGGTGATGATTAAGTAAGATCATTATTAGGTTTAAGTACTTACCCGGCTAACAGTTTATTGTCTTCACTTACAGAGAAGAAACTTGTATAGATGATTGAGCGTAATGAAGACATACTTTTGAATATGGGCTGAGTCTGAAATTCTGAGAGAATACTGACTGAGTCTGCGAGAATGGAAAGAAAAAGGGTACCTTTGATTGGGAGCAGCGCCCCACATGGTAATTTTGTGGGCAGCGCCACACATGGTAACGTAATAAATTTGGTGGCAGATTAGGTGTGGTTACACCAGTGAGTGGTAAGGGAAGCCACTGACCCGGGCTGTCACATTATGAATGTGACACAATATCTTATTTCCTCTGGACACTGAGGGATGCATTTCTACTTCAGAGTCTTTCCTATATACGAGCCTAATGATATGGTGTTGATAAGACAACTTCAGCGTCAGGCAGACTGTCCGGCTGTTTGTTGAGTATCACGAAAGACCTCACCTTGAACAGCTGTGTCACTTGCTACAGCTGTTGTCCCACAACATCACCCAGTGCAGCTGTGTCACCTGCTGAACATGCAGCCCCCTAATGCGGCTGTGACCCACTAAACCTGACCACCGCTACACCTACGTTCCCGAGTGCAGCTTCTCCACCTCCCCCCCCCTTTCCCCACCTCTCCCCTCCCACTACACACAGTGTCATGCGGCTGTTACACCTGCCTGACGTTCATGACTGCCTCCGCCTCCCCAGATCATGGCAGGGAGCCAGCGTCCTGCAGTTAGTTATGCCTTAAATAAGCCGTAAGTTGGACCCTGGACGTAAGGGAACATACGTAAAGACCCCACTCGCTCTGGCACACGCACGTTGCTACTTATGTACACATCACTAACGACATTATTGTCGTGTGCGAGAGATGACTTACAACACGACCTGACCGAGTAAGTCGTATGCACGAGATGACTTAAAGAAACGTACGTGGACGACCACGTCATATGTGCAAGAGATGACTTACAACACAACCTGAACGACCATGTCGCGTGCATCAGATGGCTTACAAAACGACCTGACCTGAACGACCACGTCGTGTGTGCAAGATGCCTTGCAACACGACCTGACCGACCACGCGTCTCGTCACCTGGTCTCTCACCCCCAACCAGGTGAATAAGACCACACCGTCGGCAGGATACCACACGGGGTGTCTGTGAAGGATGTCTTCCCCTCCCTGCGGCGACTTTTGTCGTCTTCCCTTCCCTCACTCGTCATCGGAAGGCCGTCAATAAAGCTCTTTCAAGCCTGGGTTACGAAGGGCCTGGAGCCGGACTGAAGTATCTAGCTCGCATCTCTGCCATAACTCGGGGCCTTATCTCTCTGTCATCTTATGCGTCTTGTGGGCGCCGACTCGATGATGGTGAAACTATCATTATTTTTCCCCCCCGTTGTAGCATCTCTGTTATTACCTTAACCTTCTGAGCACGAGAGTACGGACCCATGAGCACCCGAGATATGACCCCATGAGTACGATCCTAAAAGGGTTACGTCAAAGGTCATACCACCATATCTGTGAGTCGTACCGTCGTGCTCAAGGGTCGCGCAGTCGTGCTCAAGGGTCGTACCGCAGTGCTGAGGCATTTAAGAATGTATCCAGACCATTGATCCATTTATTATCACCAGTTCGTGTTGAATCTCCTCCCTTCCCCTCTCCCCTCACCCCAGCAGAGGGTGGCATGCATCCTGTATTCACTAGTGCACTCCAGAGCGCGTTGGAATGTATTGCGTTGATTCCTTTTTCACTTGCGTGTTGTGATCAACACTCCTCATGTGGATACGGTTCATCCTTGAATCTGTGGTGTTGATGGTCGAGCTTTGTATATCCTGCCGGGTGAGGGCTCTGTGTCTTGCCAGGTGAGGGCTCTCTACCCTGACAGGTGAGGACTGTATAGCCTACCAATGAGAGCTATATTTCCTGCCTGGTGAAGGTTGAGTCTGTATATCTTGGGAGGTGAAGATTTTGTATCCTGCCAGATAAGGGCTGTATATCCTGTCAAATAAGGGCCTTTTAACCTTCCAGGTGAGGGCCGTGTATCCTGCGAGGTCAGGACTTTGTATTCTGCCAGGTAAGGGATATATATCCTGCCAGGTGAGGACTGAGTATCCTGCCAGGTGAGGGCTCTGTATCCTGCTATGTGGGAGCTGTGTAAACCTGCCAGGAGTGAATTATACATCCTGTCGCTGAGAACTACATAGCCTTCCAGGTGAGGACTGTGTATATCCTGCTAGGTGAGGACTATGTGTCCAGCCAGGTGAAAGACCGCGTAAATTGCAAGGTGTGGGCCACGTATTCTGCCATGTGAGAGCTATGTATCCAACCAGGTGAAGACTGTGTTTTCTGCTGGGTGAGGACTGTGTATCTTGCCAGATTAAGACTACGTATCCTGCCAGATAAGAGCTTTGTAACCTGCCAGGTGAGAGCACACTAAACTGTCAGGTAAAAGCTTTGTATCCTGCCAAGTTTGAGCTGTGTATCCTGCCAGGAAAGAGATGTGCATCCTGCCAGGTGAGGACTGTGTATCCTGCCTTCTAAGAGCTGTGTATTCCGTGAGGTGAGGACTGTTTATCCTGTCAGGTTAGAGATGCGTATCATACTACGTGAGGATTGCGTATCCTACTTGGTGTGGGCTGCGTAACCTACTGAGTGAGAGCTGTGTATCTTGCCAGGTAAGGGCTGTGTATCCAGCCGGGAGAGGGCTGTGTATCTTGCCGGGAAAGTGCTTTGTATCCAGCCAAGTAAGGAATGTGTATCCTGCTTGGTTAAGGCTCTCTATCCTGCCAGGTGAGGGCTGTTCGTGCTGCCAGGTAAGGGTTGTGCATACAACTGTGTGAAAGTTGTCTTTCTTGCTAGGAAAGAAATGTGTATCCTGCTAAGTGAGGGATGTGCATCCTGTGGGCAAGAGCTGTGTGTCCTGCGAGGTGAGGGCAGTGTATCCTGGGAGGTGAGGGCAGTGTATGCTGACAGGTAAGGGCTGTGTATTAAGCTATGTAAGGACTGTGAGTACAGCCTGGAGAGGGCTGTGTATCCTGCCCGGTGAGGGCTCTATTTCCCGCTGGATGAGGGTTGTACATCTAGCGTATCCAGCAGGATATGGGGTGTGTATCCTGCCAAATGATGACTGTATGTCCAGACAGGTGAGGGCTGTATATTCTGCTAAGTCAGAGCTGGGTATCTTGCCAGGAGAGGATTGTGTGTCATGTCAGGTGAGGGCTATGTAGCCTTTCAGGAGAAAGGCTATGAATCAGCAGGGCGAGTGTTGTGTACCTCGTCAGGAAAGGTACTACAACCTTGCCACGTGAGGTGTTGAGTGGCTCACCACACGTAAGGCAGCAAGGAATGAAATGTGTGTTGTAGGGACCCTAGAGTTAGTGCCTGTTGGGTGGTCATGTCCCTGAAGACCGATTGATGAACAGATTTATAAATAAAGAATGGTTTATTGAGCCCAGGCAGCCATTCGGTTGAAAATACACAGTTGAAGAATTTCATAACTGGGGTCATAATAGCGTCCAGTTAATTAATCACGTAAGAGCTTAAGAACAAGGCGGGGCTACTCTTTGGATAAGTACACGAGTGCAGTCTATCTACATAGTAGAGGAAGTTGCACAAAAATATTTATGGTTTATACATTAAAAAGTTCGTGGTAATTACATGAATACTATGTGATACATAATCATATATTGCCTGAATTATAGTAGTACTGTGTTGACATACTTTATGTATTTAACGGTGAACATCAAGGGATGTAATTCACATACTAGTTGAACTGCAGTAATACTTGATTGATATATATTATGTATCTAATGGTGAACAATAGGTGGTGAATATTGCACGTTGGTTGTGTTACAGTAATACATCAGTTGTCGTACACATAACGATGGGAAAGCTAAGCTATTTGCTTGCTTAGCTGTGAACTTGTTTTTGGCTTTGTTTATGACATTCACAAAAGAAGGTATATGACAGTCCTTGAATCTGTACAGCACTGGTTGGTACAAGGTGACTGTGATGGCGAACATCGGTCAGGCGATCGCCCCTCTGACCCTCGTGAAAACTGTTATTGAGCCTCTGTGGTCAGCTGGGTTACAGCTCCAACTGTCGAAGGACCGTGGCCTGTTGTTTTCACTGAGGCGACCGCAGCTCCGACACAGTCCTCTCTCGAGAGAGACTCAGTGAGTGAGATGCTGGTTCACTAGTTCACTGGTAAGGGTTTCTCATACGTATATCTCTTTCGCAATCAAATTCACTAAAGGTAGATACTCTTGTGTCAGTCTACCGTGGTCTAAATATCAAGCTGGGAGGGTTGAGGGTGAGAGAGAGAGTACAGGTCGACATGTCCACCAGGAGGCGGCTCGAAAGCGCCACTGACACACGTCGTCCCCAATCGTGTGTGTGTGTGTGTGATTACTATTTGTGTGTCATGGCTAGAGAATTTCACATTTGTGTTGCCCCCTCTCTTAACCTTGATTATATATGTAGCATGTCTTTAATCCAATACATGTTTTCACACACACACCAGTTTTCTTTTAGTTAGGCTGTATGGTATGTCAACTACTGTGTTTCGGTAACTACTCTTCACTTAATGTATAAACCATAGTATTCGTTCTGTAAACATTCGTGTATAGTTACTATCGTGCCCTCCCACTTCTAAATATATGTAATACCTCAAGTATATATTTTCAGCGGAATGTTGGTCTAAATCCAATAAGCCGTAATCTATTCATCTATTCATTCATTTACACCCTAGCTTATGCCAAGTGTGTGTGTGTGTGTGTGTGTGTATGTGTGTGTGTGTGTGTGTGTGTGTGTGTGTGTGTGTGTGTTATTTATTTATCTATTTATTATTGACCCAGAATTCCTTTCAGGATAGGGTCCTGGTGTTACACCAGGACCCATTTTTTAGTAGCTCCTGCAGCTCCTACCTACTCTGCACTACTTCCAATAAGAGAGAAATGATGGCCTCTTAGGAAGTGAAAGTTTCTTCGTCGTGACTGTGCTGCCTACGGCCAACACACAATGAATTAGTCTCACCCAGGCTGACTTTTTTCAATCGCGAAATATATCATCATTTTCATCATTATCATAATGACAATAATATAAATAATAACAATAATAATTATTTCTATTATTATCATTATTACTGTTATCATTACTATCGTTATGATAATAATAATGATAATAATAATAATGATGATAATAATAATAATAATAATAATAACAATAATAATAATAATAATAATAATAAAAATAATAATAATAATAATAATAACAATAATTATTACTATCATTATTATTATTATTATTATTATCTACCGCAATCTTGCAGTTGTTCAGTTTTCTAGACAAATATTTTATGTTTGAGAGCTTTCCTAAATCGGGAGAATGAACGAAGAAAACTTCTCCATAACTTTCCATAGTTTATCCATCAATGTACACAAACGTTTCGCTTACGCATTAGACATCATCAGGTGAAAGTAAACTACACAATAAAAGACTCTAAATTTACTATCTCCATCGCAGGAACGTGGAGCTAAAACTAAAGGTTAGTCCCGGGAGTTAGTAAATAAGATAGGGCAGGTGCAGGGAAATTGGAGGTGGTAGAAACATTGGAAGGGCAGGGCGGGGCACAGCTAGATGTCAGCGCCCAGCCCGTGGTCAGGTGCTGTGACCTCACTCATTAGCCCGGTCCTCCCAGATCTCCTGGGGCTGGTATGGGAACGGTTCGGTGCTGCAGGCGACGTTGGTGATGAGTGGGGGTCTTCTAATTGCCGTCGAATCGCTCGACCGTCAAATAGGGAGATTGTGGCCACCATGTTGGATTGTATGTTGACTGAAGGAGCTCTCTCACGTATATGGACAGCTTCCAAAACATGCAGCTGCCGTTTGTCCGTGCTTGATGCAGGCGTTTCTGTTCATATCATCAGCAGTGAAGGGTCGTACCATGTTCCCGCCAGTGGTGCTGTCAAGGCGCCCCTTCATTAATGTGTTTGATGATGCGTCGCCGACCAGGGTACATCTCGTCTGACCAATACAGCAAACATTTTGGGCTGCGCAGTTCCCAGTCAGACAGCGGTATTGGTAAACCACATTGGCCTTAACGAGAATGTCCCGAGGGGCATTGGTGTTTGTTATGCATGATAAGGTCGGCTGACTTGGGGTTTTTGTAGCATACATTACAACTCGGCTTTTTGTCATTGTCCTTAGGGTTACAGGCTTTTGTCATGATACCTTCGACTGATTTTTCATCTTGCTTGTACGCTGGAGTGAATGTGTTCCGATGATATACAGTCAAGTTGTTTTGCTGCTCCGATGGAGTGGTGACATGTACCGGTGCAGAAGCTTGCTCATAATGGCATCGAAAGTAGTGTTCGAGTAGTTATTGTTGACGAGAACCTGACTTATCCTAAGAGATTCCTCGTCCAAGAGAGGCCACGAGGATCATGTTTGCAAGGCTCTGCGGATGTATGCTCCTATAGCGCTATCCTTATAGCTATAGGTACACTTTCCCTTTCCATTTAGACATAGACCTATACACGTCAGTTAGAAATCGCTCTCCCTCAGTTGTTACACAGAGGTTGAGGAAGGGGATACGTTGATTGATACTTCTCTCCACGGTGAATCGGAAGCCCGATACCTCTTGCATCTTCTCTCTTAGCAGCTTTAGGGTGTTCTTGCCGTCTGTGCACATAAAGGTATCGACATACCGGCAGTAAATGTCAGGTTTAATGGAATGCTAGTCTAATACCGAGCTCTTAAAGTGAGACATGAATGCCCGCGCGAACAGTACACCCAGGGGAAACCCCAATCGCTACGCCATCTACCTGGAGGTACATATTATCGTCAGGATTGCGGAACGGTGCTTCAGGCGTACATCCCCTCAACATCTCCCGCAATATGTTGTCCAGAATCTTTGGCGGTGTTATTTGTTCCTTTATGAAGACGTCGTCAACGATGATGTTAAATATCCTCTCTACCGGCACGTTCGTGAAAGTGCTGACAACATCCAGGGAGGCCATGACGTTGCTTGGTGTCGAAGCTTTAATCACGTCAATGAATCCTTCAGTCGATATCAGTATGTTCTTCATGCCAGGTTCCCATCCATCGACCCATTTTAAGGGACAGGATGAAGAGAGCCGTTCAAGGCTCGTACACTGCTACATGCGTTTCATGAATTGTGACGCTGACCATATTACTACGGGAGCGTAATTTCTTGATGGACCCCTCTTGATTTGGATAAGCTCTTATGTATAAAGATGATCAAGTTCTTTCTGAAATTAGTCATCGCTAGGACTCAGTAGAAAAAAGTATGTGAACGAAATCATTAGCCACAAAATGTTGACTATGGTGTAACTCCTTTCTTGTATCCATGTTTTGTGTGACGGCTACCTTACTGTTTGTCTGTCTGTTTGTGCATTTTTAGGAATCAACATTATCTGATAATTCTTTATGATCAGTTTGTATCAAAGGGGTTATATGTTAATGTGAATCATATTCATGTCATTCGGTATTTTCAGTCATCAGTAAATAATCGAGTCACAGTGGAAGACACTCCATCAATCTCCAGTGGACCCCATTCTCACCCACCAGAGCCGGGATATAGCGCAAATCACTCATGGTTCACCACATGGGGAAACGTATCGCGGAACAATCGAGTGTGGGGATGTGGTCAACCAGGAAATAGCAAAGAAAATCGGGAACGAATTCAAATGCCAAGAATAGATACAATGAAATAATCATCACGGAGCTGAACACTTTTCCTACGGACATCCCTTACGAAATGAAAATCCACTGTCAGAGTAGGGAGCAACATCATAAGCTGCTCTGTAAGATTGCTAGTTAGAGAGACAGTAGGTGAGTGCCAATGGAAGGTTACGCATAAATAATATCAGAAAAGAACGAGTTATAGCTCAAGGAAGTTAAGTATACTAAACCCATACCATGAATGAGACACCAGATGCAAAGCTATGAAAGTCCAGGATATGAAGACAGTGGAAAAGGGAGGGAAGAACTCAGGAATTTTGGAAGGAAACATTATGGACAAAGGAAATAAGAATTACAAACTCTTCCATAATATGCCCAAAGAACAGTCTGTTAGCTGAAGAACAGATGAATGAACCAATGAACTTGGAGTGAAGGATTACAAGGGAAGGGTATATGTAGACATGCGTGAACTAGGGTTTAAAGAGTTTACATAACTAAGACATATCACTTCCAACCTTACTGGAATGGGAGGGATGGGAGTAACAAATAGCGTTGAGATGGTTAGATCAAATACTATTCTGCTCCTGAAGGACATCGATCCTTTTAAGACGAAAGGTCCTGGTGGCATTCATTCCTGTGTACTCTAGATGTGGTCAGAAACACAAGACAGCCCACATGAGATGCTTACGAAAATCGCTGTAAGAAGGACCGGTTCCAACTGCGCAGATGATGTGCCCAGTAAAAAATGGCTCTAAGAAAAATGCAATAAACTACAATCCAGTATCCGTGATGAGCAAGTTTTCTTTTTTTTTTTTTTAACCTACTGGAAAAGATAATCACGAAACAAACAGAATACTTACCAGGGAGCGACTACATTAGTGGGAGGAAACGTGTGGTCAGAGGTCCTGAATTACAAATCTCGTCATGTGTGTTATAGAAGGCAATGGACATTCTCCCCATAAGACAAAGAAAAAAAAAACTATGATTTCCAGGCAGGAATATGAAGAAGGCTTTCTGGGTCGAGAATAACCTAAATGGATGTGAACTGTGGACATGTCACACTTGACTTTTCAAGTTGGTCCAGTGCAACCACTGGTGTTCCACAGGACACAGTCTTAGAGCCGTCGCTATTCCTGATGTATAGTAATGACCCGCTAGGATTTTAATCATACCTGAATATATGTGCCTATGATGCTAGACTTTTGAGAGAGAAAAGTATTTAAAATTGCTTTAACTAACACAGATACCTGGAAAGGCTTTAGCACTTATGAGGTGTGTGGCTAAAATATACTTCAATATCAACCAAATACATAGTGTTAATGATGGGAGATAGTGAATGGTACGGGATCAGATTACAAGAATCTATTTATGAGGAAAACTCAGGGGTTGACACAGAGCCGTCTATTACCAAAAAACCACATTGGGATGATTATATTGTTTAGTGCCAGAATCACCTTTAATTATTTGGTAGTTTGAAAAAATATCGATAATACAGTGGACACAAAGCATGGATTGTGTCAATCTTGCCTTCTCACAAGAGGACGCGTATAGACAGTTGAACGGGAGCTGAGTCACAAGAGGAAAATGGCAGCCACAGACTTATCTACGTTAGAAAGGGAAGACTTGATTACAAGGTTCAAAATTTCTCGGGGCATCTCGAAAGGCAACGTTTTTCTTGTAATAGGAAGGAACCAACCAAATGAAGGGCATAATAAGGCAACCAAGAGGCTTGCAAAAATTGGAAATATTTTTCTGTTTCAGTAAAGCTGTAAGACAAAACGAAATACAGTAAGCCCAGAGGGACTTTTCCCTATATATATAAAAGGGGAATTACACATACACATGGCGTGAGAGTGTAGTATACACACGGTGTGATAGTGCAACATACACACGGCGTGAGAATGTAGAATTCCCTTCCCATTGCGCACAAACAGATAATTACACAGACACGCGAACACACTGGCTGCTGAGCCGGGTGAGCCTGTGGTCAGACGGGCGTTCCACGTCTCGGTCCGGCTCCCATACTGCTCCACCGCAACTGATTGTCATGCTGGCAGGTACGCTCCCCGGCTTTCTGAAAACCTTGGCTATGCCGCGTGGCCGCATCAGCATCATGATGATAGCGCTGGACTCCAGTGCCGCTTTGCCTCGTTGTCATGCCCTGGCCGTCACTCTAATGACCGTCACTACTCCCTGCGTTGACACGGGTGAGGCCAGCTTGGATATGCCGCTTTGAACGGGAGGCTCACGTGCTTTATAAGGAAGGTACGCGCGGCACCTGCTGGTGCGCCAGGAGGTGCCACGGTCGACATCAGGCAACTGCAGAGTGTGGGTTTTGTTCACGCTTGTGGGAATGTGTGGCGGTGGGCGGGAGGCATGGCGTTGCGCAATCTGCCAACAATTACCTCGGCCGATGTCTCTTCCCCTCCGCTCCAGCTGCTGCCGCCGGGAGGGGGGGGGGGGTCTGCGGTCACGTGCTCTCCCGGCGGCGCTTCCTCGTGGGGTCCGGTCACCGGCCCTGACCTCGCCTCGCCCCGCCCCGTCCTCGACCCAGTCCCGCCCTCGCTGGGTCATCTACCTCCTGCCCCATACCATAAGCTCGACGCCAATTAGGGAACAATATTACAAGTCTACGACTCAGGTCAACCAATGGCAATGTAGAGATCTACAGGAAGATTTGGAGAAGATGGTATTGGCAGGTAGAGGAGGGAGGCTCCGCCCCCCTCGTGTACGTGGTGCGGCCCCGCCTCCCTGGCTATGCCCCGCCCCAGTGTGGGTCCTGGGCACCCCGCTCCTCATCTGTACGTAGTTGTCGTTCAGTCGGTGCTGTTGTGTCGTCCGTCGCCTCTCACACCTCAAAGGCATCCAGGACACCCAGAGAGTTGGTGTTCCAGTGCAGGATCTTACTGTTTCTCTCTGACCCGTCTTATCTGTAAATGAATCATTGCAAGACCTTACCTCTCTCTTCCTTGCCTCGTAAACATAATCTCTCTCCGGAAGCCTAAACAACCGATAAACTATCGAATGTGTAGTTAGAATTTAACGTAAACTGTTGTTGGCCTGTATGATAGGCCGTGGTGATGTTGCTCTGTATGTTGGGTCGTGATGATGTTGGTCTATATGATAGGTCGTGGTGATGCTGGCCTGTATGATAGGCCGTGGTGTTGTTGGTCTGTATGATAGGTCGTGGTGATATTGGCCTGTATGATAGGCCGTGGTGATGTTGGCCTGTATGATAGGCCGTGGTGATGTTGGTCTGTATGATAGGTCGTGGTGATGTTGGTCTGTATGATAACCCGTGGTGTTGTTGGTCTGTATGATAGGTCGTGGTGATGTTGGTCTGTATGATAGGCAGTGGTGATGTTGGCCTGTATGATAGGCCGTTGTAATGTTGCTCTGTATGATAGGTCATGGTGATGTTCGTTTGTATAATAGGCCGTGGTGTTGTTGATCTGTATGATAGGTCGTGGTGATGTTGGCCTGTATGATAGGCCGTGGTGATATTGGTCTGCATGATAGGTTGTGGTGATGTTGGCCTGTATGATAGGCCGTGGTGATGTTGGTTTGTATGATAGGCTGTGGTGTTGTTGGTCTTTATGATAGGTTTTGGTGATGTTGGTCTGTATGATAGGCCGTGTTGATGTTGGTATGTATGATAAGTCGTGGTGATGTTGGTATGTATGATATGCCATGGTGTTGTTGGCCTGTATGATAGACCGTGGTGATGTTGGTCTGTATGATAGGTTGTGGTGGTATTGGTCTGTATGATAGGCCGTAGAGATGTTGGTCTGTACGATAGGCCGTGGTGATGGTTTGTATGTTAGGTCGTGGTGTTGTTGGTCTGTATGATAGGCCGTGGTGATGTTGGTTCGTATTATAGGCTGCGGTAATGTTGGCCTGTATGATAGGTCGTGATGATGTTGGACTGTATGATAGGCCGTGGTGATGCTGGTTTGTATGATTGGAAGTGGTGTTGTTGTTCTGTATGATAGGTCGTGGTGATGTTGGCCTGAATGATAGGCCGTGGTGATGTTGCTCTGTATGATAGGTCGTGGTGATGTTGGCCTAAATGATAGGCCGTGGTGATGTTGGTCTGTATGATAGGTCGTGGTGATGTTGGTCTGTATGATAGGTCGTGGTGTTGTTGGTCTGTATGAGAGGTCGTGGTGATGTTGGCCTGTATGATAGGTCGTGATGATGTTGGACTGTGTGATAGGCCGTGGTGATGTTGGTCTGTATGATAGGTCGTGGTCATGTTAGTCTGTATGATAGGCCGTGGTGATGTTGGCCTGTATGATAGGCCGTGGTAATGTTGGTCTGCATGATAGGTCGTGGTGATGTTGGTCTGTATGTCAGGTCGTGGTAATGTTGGCCTGTATGATAGGTCGTGGTGATTTTGGTCTGTATGATAGGTCTTGGTGCTGTTGGTCTGTAAATTAGGCCGTGGTGATGTTGGTCTGTATGATAGGTCATGGTGATGTTGGTGTGTATGATAGGTTTTGGTGATATTTGTTGTATGATAGGTCGTGGTGATGTTGGTCTATATGATTGGTCGTGGGGATGTTGGTCGGTATGTTAGGTCGTGGTAATGTTGGCCTGTATGATAGGTTGTGTTGATGTTGGTCTGTATGAAAGTCCATAGTGATGCTGGTCTGTATTATAGGCTGTGGTGATGTTGGCCTGTATGATAGGTCGTGGTGATGTAGGTCTGTATGATAGGTCGTGGTGATGTTGTTCTGTATGATAGGCCGTGGTATTATTGGTCTGTATGATAGGTTGTGGTGATGTTGGTCTGTATGTTAGGTCGTGGTGATGTTGGTCTGCATGATAGATTGATGTGATGTTGGCCTGTATGATAGGTCGTGGTGATGTTGGTTTGTATGATAGGTCATGGTGATGTTGGTCTGCATAATAGGTTGTGGTGATGTTGGCCTGTATGGTAGGTCGTGGTGATGTTGCTCTGTATGATAGAATGTTTTGATGTTGGTCGATATGATAAACGATAATGATGTTGATCTGTATGATATGTTGTTGTGATGTTGGTCTGTATGATAGGTCGTGGTGATGTTGGTCTGTATGTTAGGTCATGGTAATGTTGGTCTGTATGATAGATCATGATGATGTTGGTCTGTATGATAGGTCGTGGTGTTGTTGGTCTGTATGTTAGGCCGTGGTGATGTTGGTCTGTATGATAAGTTGTGGTGATGTTGGTCTGTATGTTAGGTCGTGGTGATGTTGGTCTGCATGATAGGTTGTAGTGATGTTGGCCTGTATGGTAGGTCGTGGTGATGTTGCTCTGTATGATAGAGTGTTTTGATATTGGTCGATAAGATAAACTATAATGATGTTGGTCTGTGTGGTAGGTTGTGGTGATGTTGGTCTGTATGATAAGTCGTGGTGATGTTGGTCTGTTTGTTAGGTCATGGTAATGTTGGTCTGTATGATAGGTCGTGATGATGTTGATCTGTATGATAGGTCGTGGTGTTGTTGGTCTGTATGTTAGGCCGTGGTGATGCTGGTCTGTATGATAGGTCATGGTGATGTTGGTCTGTATGATAGGTTGTGGTGATGTTGGTCTGTACGATAGGCCGTATTGATGTTGGTCTGTATTATAGGCTGTGGTGATATTGGCCTGTATGATAGGTCGTGGTGATGTTGGTCTTTATGATAGGTCGTGGTGATGTTGGTCTGTATGATAGGCTGTGGTGATATTGGTCTGTATGATAGGTTGTGGTGATGTTGGTCTGTATGTTAGGTCGTGGTGATATTGGTCTGCATGGTAGGTTGTGGTGATGTTGTCCTGTATGATAGGTCGTGGTGATGTTGGTCTGTATGATAGGTCATGGTGATGTTGGTCTGCATGAGAGGTTGTGGTGATGTTGGCCTGTATGATAGGTCGTGGTGATGTTGCTCTGTATGATATAGTGTTTTGATGTTGGTCTATATGATAAACTATAATGACGTTGGTCTCTGTGATAGGTCGTTGTGATGTTCGTCTGCATAATAGCTCGTGGTGAAAATGGTCTGTATGATAATTTGTGGTGATGTTGGTATTCATGATTGGTCGTGGTTATGTTGGTCTGTATGATAGGTCGTGATGATGGTCTGTATGATAGACCGTGGTAATGTTGGTTTGTAAGGTAAACCATTGTGATGTTGGTCTGTATGATAGGTTATGGTGGTGTATGATGGGTCATGGTGATTTTGGCCTGTATGATAGGATAGTTCAAGGAGATGTTGGTCTGTTTTGTAGGTCTTGGTGATGATGGTCTGTATTATCGGCCATAGTGACATTGGTCTGTATGATAGATCTTGGTGATATTGGTCAGTA
Source organism: Panulirus argus (assembly GCA_038088735.1). Classification (NCBI taxonomy): domain Eukaryota; kingdom Metazoa; phylum Arthropoda; class Malacostraca; order Decapoda; family Palinuridae; genus Panulirus; species Panulirus argus. The sequence goes on along the minus strand of JAYMFT010204317.1, from coordinate 9,869 downwards.
TGATAGGTCGTGGTGATGTTGGTCTGTATAATATATCGTAGTGATGTTGGTCTGTATAGTGGGTCGTGGTGATGTTGGCTTGTATGATAGGATGGGTCATGGTGATATGGGTCAGCATGATAGATCGTGGTGATGTTGGTCTGTATGTTGGGTCGTGGTGATGTTGGTCTCTGTGATATATCGTGATGATGTTGGTCTGTATGATAGGTCGTGGTGATGTTGGTCTGTATGATAGATCGTGGTGTTATTGGTCTGTATGATAGGTTATGGTGATTTTGGTCTGTATGATAGGCTGTGGTGCTGTTGATCTGTATGATAGGCTGTGGTGATGTTGGACTGTATGATAGGTCATGGTGATTTTGGTCTGTATGATAGGATAGACTGTAGAGATGATAGCTCATGGTGATGTCGGTCTGTATCCTAGGAGAGGCCGTGGTGATGTTATTCTGTATGATGGGTTGTGGTGATGTTGGTCTGTATGTTAGGTCGTAGTGATGTTGGTCTGTATGAAGGTTCATGGTGATGTTGGTCTGCATGATAATTCATGCTGATATTGGGATGTATGTTGGATCTTGGTGATGTTGGTCTGTATGATCGGTAACATGAATAAAGAAAGTTATTAGAATTTCGCCACCGGATAGGAAAAGAATTATGGATTTAAATCAGAATGTAATAGATTCAGGTCGGATGTGGGTTAATATTGGTTCGCGAATAGGGTAGTAGATTTATGGAATAAGTTGCCAGGTACAGTAGCGGAAGCTAGATCTTTAGGTAGCTTTAAACGAAGGTTGGATGTGTTTATGGAATCAGTCGATTGGTTGTAAGGTGGACAGACTCAGGACCTGCCTAGCATGGGCCAATAGGACTCTTGCAGTCTCCTCACTTCTTATGTTCTTATGCGGTGATGTTGGTCTGTAAGATAGGCTGTGGTGATGTTGGTCTGTATGATAGGTCGTGGTGTGTCGAGTCATGAACTGGTGTTGGCCAAGTCGTGCTTACGCTCCTGTCAGTAAAATAGGTCGTTGTAGTGGTCAGTACAAGCCGTGGTGGTGGCGACAGTCGTCCATATAACTGGCCCCGGTGATGGTCTTGATCAATGTGACAAGTCGTCATTTTGATTATAGACGGTATGAAAGGTCGTGGTGGTCATTTTGACAGGTAGTAGCAGTGGTATGTCTAGCGGTTCGTTTATATGTCAGGGGATTCGAACCTGTGCTGTTTTACGAGATAAGACACGATCTCGAGTGCAGTGGGAGAAAGAGAATTTCTTTGTATTATGTGAACATTAATGATCTATTTTATTGAAAGATAAAGAACAGGAACTTACTACAAAAGGTAAACAGTGAGAACTTCTAGTGTTCCGAGATCAACAGTGAGTAACGGTTTATTGTGAGGTACATAGTGAGTGTTCTCAGGCGCTGTGAGACAACAGATGAGGCAACTTGTTTGTGTTGCGGTAAACATTGAGAGACTCGTTTGTTGCGAGCTGTGTTATGGGAAAACTCTTTGTGTTGCAAGACGCTCAGTGAAACTGGAATGAACGGTGATATAAAGATAGAGTGATCTCGTATGAGCAGAGGTAAGCTAAGATTTTTGTCTGTGTTCTCAAAAACAGTCAGAATCTCGAGAGATGTGACATAAACAACAAGAGTCTCGTGCGTTTTGAGATGACAGTGAGAATCTCTTAATGTGTGAAATGTGTTACGGCAAGAAAAATATTTTGTGTAAATGATCATGTTTTCTCTATATACAACGACTGATGAAAGTAAACAACTTAGCTTCAAGGCTCAGATTTTCACATCTTTTACAGCTTGGTTTACAAGGAGGTTCATCTACCATGTTCAAGGGGTTCCGTTAGCATACACTTAATTTCACTCGGTTTCTATGCCCAAAACACTCTGTCGCCATATTAGAAGGAGGTTCAGTTGCCATATTCAAGGGGTTTAGTTAGACTCTCAAAAGGAATTCAGTTACCGCATTCAAGGAGATTCACTTACAGTACTTAGAGGTATTAGTTGCCTCATGAAATGGAGTTCGAGTACCATATTCAGTGGATTCAAGTATCATTTTCAAGGCGTTCATTTACCGTGCTCAATTTGCCGTATTCAAGGGGTTTTGTAATCACATTCAAGTATAAGAGGAAATGCAGAATTAGTCCAATTACCATGATAGGGGGTTATGCTCCTATATTCAGAGGGTTCAGGCATAATGTAAAAGGAGTTCAGTCACCATAGTCAGAAAATCAGTTACCATACTCAAGTATATTAAAGAGGCTTAATTACTACAATGAGGAGAATCATCTACTGTATTTAAAGCACAGTTCAGCTACCATATTCTAGCGGTTTAGTTACAGTACTGAAGGGGTTCATTCACAATGTTCGATTGATTTAGTTACCATGCTGAAGGGGTTCAGCTACCATATTCAAGGTAATCAGTTACTATACTCAAGGGGTTCATTTGCCATATCCAAAAAGTTTATTGGTTCAGTTACCAACGTAAAGCTCTTTAATTATCGTATTAAAACTTTTTTTTTTTACTATACTCAAGAATTCTATTTGCCTCGTTCAAAGGTTTATTTACCATATTTAAAGGGTTCATTGTTCATACTCAAAAGGAGTTAATTTGAATTGCTATTGTTAAAGGGTTCAGTTTTGATACTCAAGGTGTTAAGTTACCATACTCAAAAGGTTCAGTTGCCAAAATCACAGGGTTCAATCATTAAAATCGTATACTTCAGTTCCCATACTATGGTGTTCCGTTACCATATTTCAAAGGTTGCTTTCCTTACTTTCCACGCTCAAGGGGTTCTGTTACCATAATAAAGGGGTTAACTTGCAATAGGCAAGAGGTCCTCTTGCCACAGTCAAGATGATTAGTTACCGTAGCCAAGAGGTTCTGTTACCATAATCATGTTTTTTTTTTATGTTGAAGGCTCCAGTCACGGACAAAAGTCCACATCAAGGCCGGGCCCCATTTGAAATATGGAAATGATTGAGAAACGTAAAAAGAAAAGACAAGGGAAAGTACTTACGAATTTTTGAGAAAGTGAAAGACGTGTCTTTTGAAATGTGCCAGGTCATAGTTATTGGGAAGACATGAGAAGGTAGAGAGTTCCAAAGCTTCGACGTGTGGGGAAAGAAGCAGGTATCAAAACGGCCCACCCTTGAGTTGCCAATGGCCACACAATAATCATGTGACGCAGCAGCTTGCCGAGTATTGCGTCAAGGAGTTTTACTACCACAGTCAAAGTCTTCATTTACCACGCTCAAAAGGTTCAGTTGCCATCCTCAAGGGTTCTCTTGTCCTTCCCATTTTTTTTTCTTTTTTACCGTGCTGACTGGCTACCTGCGAGGTACCCAAACTTTGCCCCACCTACTTGAAAAGTATCCTAACTTTGCCTCTGCTACTTCAGAAGTATCTCAGCTTTGCCCTACATACTTAATAAATATCTCAACTTTGCCCTACCTACTTAAGAAGTATCTTAACTTTGCCCCAATTACTTGAGAAGTACCGTAACCTTACCCGAACCACTTGTGAAGTACCTTAACTTGGCTCCAGCTACCTGTGTAGTATCGTAACCTTCCTTATTGTAAATGAGTCACTTGCCATGTAGCCTGTTATATAACCCAAACATATTCCTAACTCAGGGACCTCTCTGGCGCCACGAGCCTCAGGATGGGCAGGTGTGCACCACGAACTCCACATTTGCTGCAGAACCGAAGAAAAATCGAACTGGTACACCAGCAAGATAGACCCCAAGGGGTAGAGGTACAGTACATGGACCCAAGGGGAAAGGTGCAGTGGCTGGACCCAAGGGAGAGGTGCAGTGGCTGGACCCAAGGGAGAGGTACAGTGGCTGGACCCAGGGAAAGATGTGCAGTGGCTGGGCCCAGAGGTACGCTAGGTGGACCCAAGATAGAGGTGCAGTGGCTGGACCCAAGGGTACAGGTAGTGAAGGTTCATGAAAGGTAAAACTTAAAGCTGACGTAAATAATCACAGATCATAATTTACATTCTAGTTATTCTCTTATAATCACTATCTTCGGTTCAGTTATAATCATCATCCTCGGTACTCTTATAACACTCGTGGTGATCACTGTTGTCATCATCACTAGATACTAACACGGCATCATTGTATCATCGTTATTTCACTTTCTCAAAAATTCGTAGATACTTTCCCTTGTCTTTTCTTTTTCCGTTTCATAATTCTCTATATTTCAATTGAGGCCCGGCCTTTTTGTGGACTTTTGTCCGTGACTGGAGCCTTCAACATAAAATGAAAAATAGTATGGTCGGTATAGGGAAAGGCAGGGTGAGGGTCCTGGTTGTTGTTTTGTTATGTTGTTGTTGTTGTTGTATTTGGCAGGTGTGGGGCTCACATCCCACCGATGGTTATCTCTCCGGTTCGACTCCAATCATTATGGGAGACATCCAAGCGCAGAGGGACGGTTTCTTGTGTTGGCGAAGGTGAGGGGCATGTGGGAGGGCGGGAGAAAATTGTGAGCAACGAGAGGGAGTGAGGGGCAAGAGGGAAGGAGGAGGGAGGTGCGGGAGACATGTGGGGAGAGGCTACGGGCAGGTAGGGAGGGGCGGGACGTACAGGTTTAGGAAACACCTGGGACAGACGGGCGGCCGACCAGGCGTTACTGTGGGAGGGTCGGGGTTGGTGGTGGGAGCAGCCTAACACAACAGAACCATGGAACTGCCGGCAGTAAATAGATGGTACAACTTATAAATGAAGGGTTATGATGACAGCATTATAAGAAAGGTTTGAACGGCATACATGGAAATAATGTTTGCAGGTGGCAATATACATAGATTAGATCCACACAGGTTGAATATGCACGTATATGTGGCGCACAGTGTGTAAATATCTTGTAAGCAAAGTTCTCAGGTTGAAAATACACGTAAGTGGACCCTTTAGAGTAATAGGATGCGTATACATGAACTCTTTAGAGTATTAAAAGGTTTTGTTTCATCTGCGATAATCGTCTTATCCTCGTTTTAGGTGTTGGTTAACTCCCCAACCATCCTCTGCATCGGCTGGCCCATTCCTCTCCTCACCATCCCCCATTTCGGCTGCTCCATTCCTTTTCCCATTAACCTAACACGGAGACCAAACCCACTGCTCCCCAACAGAACAATCAGCCTTCCATGCTGTGACCTCGTGACTCGAGCTGACCTCACAGGATTAGGGGTGGCAGGGGTGTTTTGGACCAGGAGGGAATGTTCCTATCCGGCTTTGATCAGCACTCTCTCCTTCCTCGTCCCATTAGACCCTTAATGTCAGGTTTTCATTTTTCTTCCAGTATACCAGATTCTGTCAGACTCTCCTCGTCTTCCGTGAGGTGATTAAACGCTCGAGATTCTTCGACAGGACACTAAGTGACACTCTCTGCTTCCAGCTAGTGCGTTCTCAGTGCGGCGAGCATTTCCTGGATTCTAGAACCTGATCTGACATACAGAGACAGAGCAGAAAGGTAACAGAAGACCTATTGCCCTGTGACGAAGTTAACTGCTCAAGAAACTGGGGATGCTTGATAACCAAATGATAACCTAATGGGATGATAATCTAGTCTCCTGTTTTGGTATGAACGACGCAAGTTGGCAGATTATCTTTTAGTTTCCCTGACCCTACTGGCAAAGAAATATTTCCCTCTCTCGGTGTGAAACTTTTCGTCTCCAAGCTTCAGCCCATTGTTTCTTGCTTTAGGATCATACATCGAACAGTATATCTGCACTGGTGTCAGCAGAAATACTGGGTATCTGAAAAAAAACATCTTCGACAAGGACCCTTCCGTCCATAGAGAAAAAAGTTTGTCATATTCATCCACTGCTGGATAGTGTTAGTGGGCAACATTTCTTGATCAAACAACAAATAAAATGTCAGTGAGGGACAGATATGTCGCTCCTGATGGGACACAGGGCTTCCAGTTGACCTTTGAGGTACTGATTACACATACAGTACGTATATACAACTCTAAAAATGCTGTAATGATTCCTGGACCCAGTCAATGCCTTAACTGATTACATGATCCCTTGAGCACGACTACACGACTTTATGAACGACGAAGGGACTCCAGAAGACGATGGCAGAACCCTTGAGAAAGACAATGCAAACTTACGTGTCTGATATCTTCTGTAATGGTGAAGACTGAGAAAGGGATACGGAAACTCAGGCAACAACAGTGCTTCATTGGGTAAATAAAGCAGTGATTGTACTTCAGGATAAGATGTTGCAGGATTAAGTAAGGAACTGAGGAGTGTTGAGGTAAAAGGAGATGGGATTAGCGGGGTTCACGTGGCGACGATAAGGGATATATAGAGGTGTATTTGGGCAGGCCTTTCCTGGGAGGGGAGGAGGTATTGCCGAAATATTTGGTTAATGAGTGGTTGCCGAAGTTTTGTGCTACAGGTGTGACTGTAGATACTATAATTCAGGCTACTGGAAAAGACGAGCGTTGGCGATGTCCCACGTTGTTCCTGCCGTTCGTAGAGGGCCAGAATAACTTGAGGGCTGCTGCCGAAGGAGGACATAGGGATTAGGCAACCACAGAGCCTGTGGACTGGCTGACATCCTGACGGTTTCTCTGGTGAACGGATATTTAAGAGGCACGTTGAGTCATCCACGTCAACAGAGTTAGCTGTGTGGGTAAAGCCGAAAAATTCGTCATAGTGGGCCCCTGGAGGATCATCATCGATCGTTGATTGGAGGAATTTAGAAATGGGTGGACCTCCCGTTGTGAAGGTCAGGGTCATGTATCTTTTCGGGCACTTGAAAGGTCAAACTTTCATACGAGATTAATGTCAGGTGCTTGAGGAGGTAATTACAGTTGACCAGGTGTCTAATGATGTTTACATCGTCAGGTCACCATGAAAAAGCTCATGCAGGACTTTGTGGAATTAGGAAATGCTTCTACAAACCCTTGATGACGATGGTCCAGCCCTTAGTTAAGATGGCCTGGCCTTTCACCCAACCCTTAAGAGTCAGCTTATAAGTCACGTCGTATACCCAAGGGATCAAGACGCTTATTAAAGCCTTGAGAGTGTGTACAGGAGGTGGCACGAGTTCCTCAGTAATTAGCTTGCGTCATCTGACTTTAAACTCCCTTCTGAGGCTGGTAATACCGGTTCTATTTTGTTCATAAACCTGTTAAGTTATGGCCCAAAACGTTAACTAGTGAGTCTACAAATAACTCACATTATCTGACGAGTCTGTAGTAACTCAAAACGTTATTTGATGAGTCTGTAGTAACTTGTAACGTTGTGTGAGGAGTCTAGAGGAACTCAAACGTTATCTAGTTAAGTCCACAGTGGCCCAGAACATCATCTGATAACTTCTCAGTGGTCCAAAACATTATCTGTTCAGGCTACGGTAACCCAAGCACATTTGGATAAGTCTACAGTGGTCCATAACGTTGTCTGTTGAATATTAAGGGGCCCATAAAGTTTTATGAAGAGCTACAGTAACTCACAACATTATCTGTTGCGTCTACAGTGGCCCAAAACATTGTGCGTCGACTCTACAGTAAACAAACCACTGCTGAGTAAATTGACCTACAAAGTCCTCTGGCTAGTGCAAAGAGCATGAATGATTTTCACGTACAGTACCAGACTGAGGCCTGTGGAGGTATTACCACTGCAAGAACGTACGGATGAAGGGAAATGTTAGTCGGGTTACTGGCCCGCACGATGCAGTTTTTTGTACACCCCTACATCATTGTTCGTGGATTTATCTATGCTCAATAGTTCTTAACATGGTAACATCTGGCAACTTGTTTCATCCCTCGACGTTTCTGTTTTTATACCAATATTTACCCATTTTTGGTCTGGACCATCAATGTTCACCAGATCTGCAGTACGAACGGTGTCTGTTGCCCTGGGCCAGACCATGGGTCGGGTGATCCCTCTACATCCCCGACATACACTCACCTGACAAGCCAAAAGAAAAAAAGTTCCGTTTCTGTTTTCGAGGCTATTTTGAAGATAAACAATTTGTCCTCTGTTATTCCTTAAGCGATGTGAAACTTTCTGTGAGAGAAGTTCCAAAGGAAGATCTTGGAGATAATGTGTTAGAAGGAAATACGGCGGAAATCTGCCTATCTTAAAAAGAAAACAAAAAAAAGTTCAGTTATTTCTAATGATCATATTCTTAAAAGAATTATCATCCAGTAGAGAAAGTATCAGTTATCATCCGGAAGAGAAAGTATCTAAGGGAATGTGAGATTCGGAGTAGACAGCGATTGGTAAGGATAGTTGTGAGGCAAGCGCTTGAAGGGAGTGGGGGCGCGACATACTGCCGCCGGCGCCCAGGGGCTTCACCTTCGCTGTCAGACGTACAACCAATACCATGATTCATCCCCTCCTCCCCACCCACTGATCCAAGTGTCTCCTTGTCCTGCCATCCTCGTTACAACATTCACTCTCACGACGTATTGTTGAGAGCTTGATACGAGTGGCTAAATTCAGGGGAAAGTGACGAGGTTACGCTACTAGTCTTCGGGCCGGAATGAACACGGGATTGGAGTGGATCTCGAGGAGGTGACTGAGGTGGTGGAGGTAGGCAGGGGCGGTGGGATGAGTGGGAGTTGGGTGGTAGAGGCAGGTACTGGCGACTGGAGTGGTACGAGGGAAGATGGAAGGCTGGATAAGGAAGAAGTGAGGTGCTGTAGTGGAAAGTAGGCCTTTGTGACCGCTGAGATCAGAGATAAAGTGTTGGAAGAGGGACGACCGGAGAGGTTTGAGAGAGACGTAGGCCTCGTTGCATCCAGCATTCTTTGTCTATATTAAGCCGGGAATGACATAATCACTTCCCTCTCTTAATTTTCTGAACTCACAATCTGGTATAACTAGATTACTTTCTTTTCTAAAACGCATATATGATTTACAGAAATGTAAATTGGTTCATTAGTATTTCCTTATTCAGTAACTAACCTCCCGCCATCGGTTATTGAACACACTTTCCAAACTGTGGATGTTGATTCAAAATAGGCAAACTGTGGGAGGTGCACATCCATAGCTCGCATGGCCCGTCACACATCTTGAAGGTCATGATCCCTCAGGCAACTGCTCTCCATGTTTATGCTTGTGTGTGTGTGTGTGTGTGTAATTAAATCCCTGTACATGTATGTATTATGCTTTGCGTCTTTATGACATCATAATAGTTTGCTTTGATTTGCATGTTTTTTTTTCCCTCGTTATGCAAGTTTGAATTGCGTGTTTTTATGCGGGTCTGTGTTCATATGTTGCATTTACATTCACCTGCCATTCTTTATCTATGCGTTTGTTCGTCATTTGTTTTGTACACGTATTTATAACGATGTTTACGTGGGAGCAAGTTTTTGTTTTTCTTCGTTTCTCCGCTAGCGCGTATCGCTGCATCCGTCGGTTTGTGAGCTCGTGCTTGTCTACGAGTAGGGAGATCTTTATGTGTTTTAACTGTGTATATATTTGTCCACATGTGTGTTTGGGCTGGTGTTTGTTGCTTGTTCGTATCTATGTGTTTTCGTTGAGCGCGCATTGTAGTGTATTTTCAAAATTGTTTTTAGTTGTCTTTGAATGTCTATGTGCTTATTTGTTTGAGTGTTTGTGTGGATGTTACATTTAAAATTGTGACTTGTCTGTCTGCACAACGCGGGAGGGAGTCTTGTCCTCTCTAATACAGACTCTTCACTAGTTTCTATGCGTCCATTATTATTATTCTTTTTTTATGTTGAAGGCTCCAGTCACTGACAAAAGTCCACATCTAGGTCTGGCCTTAATTGAAATATAGAGAGAATTAAGTAAAGAAAAAAGAAAAGACAAGGGAAAGTATTTACAAATTTTTGAGAAAGTGAAAGACCTGTCTTTTGAAATGTGCCAGGTCATAG
>JAYMFT010204316.1:0-41630 GCA_038088735.1 Panulirus argus | reverse complement strand
TATATATATATATATATATATATATATATATATATATATATATATATGCTATAAGAGGCGAGTGGGGGCCGGGTCGGGCCGTGTCCCGTTGAGTTACCCCCACCTCATTAAAGGTTATTGCAATACCATGTTCAGCTGCAACCTTCTGATATCCTGATACCGCGCTGATGTTTACTTCCACCCCACTCATTCTTCACTAACGTGTTGGTTTCGCTATGACACAATTCAAGGCAAGGTAAGTACGTAGCATTTATTACGTAGGAGAAACATCAGGTTAAAAAAAAAAAAATCGAGTATGAGAGGAAACTGGTTGGGACGAGGTGCAGGGAAGATGAGTGAAGTGAAGACTAGGGACTAGGCCGTCTTTATTGGCAAATATTGTCTCTGCAGTAAACATTAAAACGAAAGGTTTTCGTACACGATCAATTCTAATATTTCCATGACATAAATCTTGCAAAATTTTCCTCACTGATTAATAAAATTAAACCAAGCAAGATTTTGTCTTCAAGATATACCAATATATTTTGGATACTTTCTGTGAAAATGATAAAAACCAAAGTTGCTATAATCTAGGAGTATAATGTTCCATAGTTCTTAATATGGAACAGAAGCCGCATTCATCTTTGTCTCATGAGACTACTCACACCCTTTTCTTTTATCAGAGAATTCTGTTTGACTTGCAGTTTGTGACCGTTGCAAAACGTTATATACATAGGGGTAAGAGTCATTTAAACCCGGCAGTTACGAGTAGTTAGATCATAAACAAGCCTGACTGTCCCTCTCTAACCCCCTGCTATTCCGTATTTAGAACTAATTTCCCCACTAACTAGATCACGTATTCTATGTCTCACATATTCAAAAATTATTCCCAGCAACATCTGTGTGTCACGAAAGACCCTGCCCTGTGCAGCAGTTGATCCGGTCGGTACACGTTAAGCCTAACCTTTGTCATGCCACCTTCACCGGGAAGACTTTGCTGTTATCGGAAAGGCCAAAACGTGTTGGTACAACGGTGAGTTTGTCTTGTGACTATCTTGTCATGTACATATTTCTTTTCATTATGAGGAGGGGGAAGGTTATCTTTAATGAGTACTGCAACACGGTATTGGCGTCATTCCTTTGAAAATACGTGACTGTTCATTGTCTTCGTTTTCTTTCCCCCTTTACCAACGTTTACTCTAGTTCCCGTTTTCCCTGCACACTTTAAGAAACTTCATTTGACCGCCGCCACCCAACACCCCACTTTTATTAACTCACTCGAGAGCGCTCGTCCACCACCCTCATATACCAATATACACAACCCCAGTCCCCAGCTTCGTTCCTCTCCTTCAATACTTAAAGTTATTACCCTCCCCACGACACCATCACGGTGACACACCGCATCCTTTGTTCACCACCGTCCGCACATAAAAAATTTCCGCCCATAATTCTTTATTATGTCTCCTGCGGACGCCACCTCCTTATTAACCTCCTGTTACACCGGTAGTGGGTGGGTGACCCCACTGTACATCCCGTGCCATTATTGTCACAATAATATCATTGTTATTCTCTTTTTGTTTATCTGATTTTATGCAACCAGCACGAACCTCTGCTCTCTTCTCATTATATCTTTTCTTTCGTTGTTGACTCGCATAGAAAACCACAAGGCGTTTTGTACAGTTATCTACGTTTAGAACCCTAGTAATCTACAAAACAATTACATTCTACATATCTACTTTTTTAATGGCAAATCCTCTCTGTCCATTACAAATTTAGATTTGCACTCTGGGCCTTTTTATATACAAATGTGTGTGTGTGTGTGTTCTTGCACCTCACTCAGCAGTTTAATCCCATTTCAAATCTTGAGCTCATCCTTCATTTTGTCATTTCATTACAAGCACACGATCGCTTTATTCTCCGACGTGCTTTACCTGTTTACTCGCAGGAAACTTCATGGTTTCCGCTCGTGTTAATCCTCACAGAAGGAGTGATTACTTGAGAAGTTCGAGAGCCTGATATTGTCCATCACTCTTGGTGTCACTTAACCCCCCGGCAAGATGTTTCTCACAACACTTGTTCGTCTCTTTTGACGTATGTGCGTTTACCCTTCTCCAAGATCTGTTTTCCATCTTGATTCTATCTAGTTTGATAACCCAGGAACCTTTCCTCTGTCTAATTTTGGGTATTTTCGAGTGCATTTTCACGTACATTTTACATTTTTTCATTCGATATTCGTTCCTTATTTTCGCCGAGTTTATTCTTAACTTCATCCTCTTCTATTTGTCTGATTCAACGTTTTCATTATTTTCCGTTTAACCTTAGCATTCGCCACATTTTCACCACCCTGAGGAGCTGAACCCTATTCCAAAGGTTACTGAAACCAGAATCCACACCATACGTCATGTATCCAAAGTACTATCTGACTTTCTGTTTTGTTCTTTTCGTGTTTTATTCATATTCTGTCTTTTCCTTACTGCGTTGCTGGCAGTCCCCACATCATTTTCTAGGGTGGAGGTGATCAAGTTATATGGGCTGGGCCTGGAAGATTTTCAAAGTAGAGCAACTCGTGTGTTCACAATTCTATAAAACCACAAAATGTGCCACCAGCGTCAGCGCATTCTTCAAAGGTTGGTTGGCTGGGTGTAATGTTTTATTTTTTTTAGGGGGGCTTATTTAAGTCTATCGAATGCCAAGGGCATCAGGGCCGTCAAAGTGATGACCACCAATCCAAAAATCTTGAACGCTTTCTTAGTGTAAAAGATGATTCTATGCCCATACTCGTCCTCACTGTATGTATGGCTCTTGAGAGTTTCGAGTATGTGTGTGTGTGTGTGTGTGTGTACGTGCAAAACGATTTGCTAAAACTATAAGCTTCTTACGAGCTCTTGTCTGTGACAGCCCGCTCTCGGATGTGTCATTACTGGCACAGATCGGATGTGCGTGATCGAGGAGCCACTAAAGGCGCAGTAAGCCTTTGCGTAACTATAGGGCAACAGAAATACGCGACGTAGCAACCTTCGACCAGTCAACTCAATCTTCCTTAAGAGCTTCTGACATCAAAAAGAGTTAGTGATACTACAGCATAATCATGTAACAAGTAATGCACAATACATGCAGGTCAATCTCCAGTATAAGACTTCCCAGCATGCCCCCTCCAACCACCTGCAGAGCCATAAGCAAGCCTTGGCAACCACCATGGGGATAAGCAAGCTTAGCAACAACACGCTACCACTCTGCTAACACTCCATGTCATTCTTTCAATTGCATATATATACGTATATATATATATATATATATATATATATATATATATATATATCTTTCTAGCATGAACACGTATGACGGCAAATGGCTTAAACAAATACTGTCTTTTGTGAGTGTGTGTGTGGGTGTCTGTGCCGGTGTGTGTGTGTGTGTGTGTGTGTGTGTGTGTGCCAACTCGTAGCATACGTCTAACCTCGGCAGCAACATCAGTGTGTTGATATATTAACCCTCAACTGTACAGCAAGGCCAGTGCTTTGAGAATTCACCCTTCACCGTCCAAAGTGACGACAATATAAGGGGTAGACAACTCCAACCTTACATCAGAGATTATATAGCAGGGTAGAGTTATCAACTGCCTCTCAGTGTCAACGCGGCTCTCGTTTAGCCCAGTGCTCCGCAGAACGTCTACTGACTCTGCTCCGCAGAACGTCTACTGACTGACTCCCTTAAGGTGGGTGATTTTATTCCTTTATTTCCGTTTTATATAAATATATTGATGACAGTATCCCCTGAAGACTGAATAACGAGGGTGATGAACCGGGGATAGTACAAAAAACTAAAAGGATATATATATATATATATATATATATATGAGTACGGATCGCACTGTTGGTTCGTCGGTCCTAAGCTAAGAACGTGACGAAGATTATTTTGCTTATGATTATACCATCTCTCTGTTTGTCCTAGATTTTAGTAGCCGATCTGCGTATATAAGGGCGTGTGGATAACTGATACGGCATTGATCAAACGGTTTGTAAGAATTCAATTTGATTTAGTGTTGGAATTTAGGTACTGAAAAGTCTATAATATTAGCTAAAACAGGCTTTGCCCTTCTAACTTACATTATATTCTTTTGGGATGTATTTCAATATGACTGACAGCGGAGAGTCACACGATCAATAAATAATATGAGGTCAGCGTCAAAATGTCGTCTGGTTGAAAACTGTCGCCTGAAACCTTATATTCCCAGGAAAGGCTTATACTGGGGTTAAAGGTCAGATCCTCCCTCTTTCTCTGTTATAATACTCTCTTTCACAGAGACACGAGACAATATGCACATGTACAAACGCACGCCTTGGTTAAACTTTTTGTGTGTCTACTTGTGTTTGTTACCTTATGTTTCTCGATATTCATTGTTACTATTCCTCGTTGCCTATCAACTTCCAGGGAGATGGTCATTTCGGCCGAAAGCGTCATTTTGGGAAAGAGAAAAGAAAAAGAAATGGAACACCCTCTTTGGACTCCCATTCGATGAATTATGGATCAGTGTCAATAATATAAAATGTAACCATCCGGAGAAGAAGGTTGAGTTAGATATTGAACAGATCATCATGAGATCTTGGATTTGAAGGGAAAAAATATTATGCTTCCGTGTGAGTGGAAAAAATGAACCACAGAAAAGTCAACCACTTACTTAAGTTGCCTTAGAGACACCGGGTAGTGGTTTACGTGAGCACACACAACTATTTTATCTCTAGTGGGCTTATCTGTAACGATAGAATATCTGGAGTCGCCGGACTCCGCCTGCCTGTAGGTACACTGCAACTGAAGACACCTTGAAGGAGGAATTTCTCGTTTCATGGTAGTCCACCATTTCCCTGCTCCTTCGTGGAATGCAGTTTCGAAACCGCAGAAGCCTATAAAGCGGGTTTGGTGTTGTGTTAGTAATAATAATAGTTGTTATCGAGAGGTATCTCGCGTCGTTACCCTTCAACAGCCAGGTAATGCTATCGTATCCCATCTGATGAAAATAAAAATAATGCTTCGTTTCAACAGAGGTAATCCACAAACAAGTGCAGCACTTAACAAAAAGCACAAGTTGATCATGAATTCTTGAGGGTGGGTATTTAACCGTAGCACTAGGGTATCAACATCTTCAGTATCTGAATGCGTAAACGAAATAAGGTTCGGAAGTTTATTGCATAAAGTTTGTCAAATGCGTTTAAAGATTTTCTGGTGGGTGGGTGTAGTTTGGCGATGACGGCCTTAATAACGTTGGCAGTTGATAGGCTAAAATCTCAAAACAACCAAACAACTACTGCCGCGTTTATCGCAAAGGCAATATGTAGTGAGTTCACATAAAGTATAAGGGCATTCACCTGATAGTCATGACGTTAACGGCCGTAATTACTCGGGTAGCCAATGGGCCTAAAGCCCGAATCAACCCGACGCGCATACGGGCCCAAAAATCAATTCGGCAACCGAGCAGCCGAATGGTATAATACTGCAGGAGGAGCACCATCGTGTTTCTCTGTGCGTCAAGCATCAACGAAACGGTGACGCCACTCGATTTCTTACATCGAACTCAAGTAGTCTTAAAATTTGAATTATCTAAACGCACAAATTCATTGATGATTATAACTTCATGGAAGAAGAGAGGGTTTGACTTGCCAATATCAATATTTCCGTCTTCTAGGAAATTGTCATCTGTTTAGAATAGAGAGGCTGGGTTACTCCTGACGGACACATTCTGGCTATTTTACGACGCGAAGAATTACAGTTAGTCCCTTTTTTTTCTGCATGGTTAGGGATCACATTATAGTCGTGTGTCTTACCACAGCCTCTCGTATACCGACAGGTTAGTCACCATGTCGCTGCAGCTGATGACGGAGGCGTATGTAGGGGGTTCTTGGTGCGGGGGACGGGCTGGCACCTTCCCCGTCCATGATCCCGCGACAGGAGACGAGATCGCCCAAGTAGCGAACTGTACTGCCAGTGACGTCAGCGCAGCCATCGGTAAGTTTGTAGGGAAGGATTTGGGAAGGTGTTAACACCACCTTGTTCCTCTCACGTTGAGTGAAATAACTGAAGGGAGAATGGCTAATACGGTGTTTTACAGAAGGATATGAAATATAATGAAGCCCATACAACCAGCCAACCATGGGTAATTAATGTAAAACGAACAAACGACTTGAAGGTGTGTTTTTGCAGAGGCGGCAGCAGCAGCGTATCAGACGTGGCGCCGCACAACTGCCAAGGAGAGGTCTGCACTCCTTCTGAAGGTCCGCGACGCAATACTCGCTGAGAAGGACACAATCACCACCACCCTTACCAAAGAAAATGTGAGCATTTTCCAATTTCCCTTTAAGGAAATCTAGTGAATTTTGTTGACTGTCAAGTTTGGTATGGTTGATAATGTTCTTCAATTGATTTTTGATGTCTTTTGAACGAATCTGACCCACATTTCTATCGTAGACAGGTGGATGTCCGAGACGATATTATTATCATTGAGGCTAACCATATCCATTTTTCACCCATTTTATTCATAACTTATTCCAATTCAGTTTGTTACATTCTAACAAAGATGTATTTCCATAGGCAATTACCTAAAACTCATTTCTCACGAATAACGCTGAACATTAATGCAGATAACAACCTGAAAAACAATACAAATCAACTGGAAAAGAAAATACGGCCAGCCTTGACGGTTTGTACAGTACACACTTAAGAATCAAAAACTGTAAGCTATAACAAATAACTCCTCAAATAATTTTCCTTCGATTCTGCAATGGAATTCATCTTAGAATCACGCACGTGAACTTTTCCAAGTATCAATACGAACATAAAAATTATATTTTAAGAGGAAGAATTCTTAAATTCCCTTACCAATCTTACCTTAAAGGATATATAACTTCGTGTAAAGCCATACTACCGTTAAGTCCGCAGTCATATTATTTTTTTTCTATTATTATTATAAAATGTTTGATTGTAATTGTAATGGATGACCTTTCCTTGTCATGTAACTCACCTTTGATTATCATAACCGCCGGATAGATAGCCCAATTGTCTTATACAATCCCTGCGTTTTATTTTCCCATTATATAAAATCTGTAGTTCAAACATTTGCATTGCATATTCTCATCGCTAACTAACAACAACGTTACATAATGCGTTAAATGCATAGATGAAAGCACAAGAGGTCAGATAAATATCCTTAATACTTAAAGGTGCTAAAGATTTTTCGGTTGGTGGATGTAACGCTGACTTCCTTAATGACCCCGGTAGCTGATGCGCCTGAAGCTCGACCAACCAACCAACCTTGGTTGAACGTTTAGTTACTTCAAAATTTAAAATCTGAAATTTGAAGGCAATATATAGATAAAGACATTCCTGGATCCAAGGTAGCACAACACTCCTACTGACATAGATGTGTAGCAAACATTTTCAGATGAAATACATTCGTGATTTGTCAGAGGTTTGTTACTGCTAAACCACAAAATGACAGTAAACATCCACACAGTCCACACAGACGATATATATATATATATATATATATATATATATATATATATATAAAACTGCTTTAAGAATGACAAAGCTCTAGGAATCTGCTGCCGCTGCTTCAAGGGAGGGTTCGTCGCTTCTGGTAGTGTACGGGGCAAAACTACAGCAAAACCAACACCTGAATCTGATTTGGAGCCATCAGTATAAACAGGAATTGAATTTTCATGAGTCAAACTACGTGTTAAGAATTTACGCAGGAGTTCCGACGTAATGCTGTTTCTTTTAGTTTCAAACGACCTGCTTCGCCTAGGATTTGCTTTACCTAAGGTTCCCATCCATGGTGGCTTATATATATATATATATTTTTTTTTTTTTATTTATTTATTTATTTATTCATATTTGTCCTTATGACTCCTTTACCCTTTGCATCTTAACCTTGATTTCTTTCTCCTTTACTTCCTTTTCTTTTCTTAATCTGTTCCTCCGTCGCTTTCCTTACTTATGTGATTGCTCCTGCTCTTACTCTTCGATTTCTCTCTCCCCGTGTGTTTCACAATCCTGTCTCCATGTCGATTAGGAAGGCGCCTTGGGGCTACAGAAACCTCACAATAATAATAATAATAATAATAATAATAACTGTAATGAATTGGGAATGTCCTTCAGCAGACATTAACGTCATAGACTATCAGGTCTTCTCATCTATTTTTCCCACGTTATTGTCCTCCGATTTCTCACTTAGGGTAAACCCAAGGCGGACTCACTGGGGGAGATAGCGTACGCAACGTCCTTCGTCGAGTGGTTCGCGGAGGAAGCGCGTCGTCAGTACGGAGACACCATCCCATGCGCCGTGCCTTCCAAGCGGATGATCACAGTGAAACAGCCAGTTGGTGTAGCCGCCATAATCACACCGGTGGGTGCCTCTGCCTTCACCTGTTCCTTTTGTGACTCGTTTTATCTTTATTTCCCATTTTCTTAAACTCAGACGACAATCCAATCATCCAACACTTTCCCACTGACCTTACAATCCTTAGCAACCCTCACATCTACGTCCACACATCAAAGGTCAGCATCGCAAGTGTATCAACTTGGTGAAGTCCCTTACTTCGTATTTGTCCCGAGTAATATCTTTAGCTCCTGTAGAAACCCCCGAGTTAACGTCACCCACCACCACATTTCTCTGAAAAGGTCACTCACTTAATGTACCTTCCACAGTGGAACTTCCCTTTCGCGATGGTCACACGCAAGGTGGCCGCCGCCCTGGCCGCCGGCTGCACTTGCGTCATCAAGCCGCCTGAGGACACGCCGCTCACCGTCCTCTTATTCGCAAAGGTAACGTGCGCAGTTCAGACCTTTGCGATCCCTCCAGACCCACCTTTTCCATTCATATGGAAAATCAATTAACTTTGAATGCCGAGCAGTGTGTGTGTGTGTGTGTGTGTGGAAGGGTGGATGGGTGGGTGGGGGTGTGTGTGTGTGTGTGTGTAAAGGTTGGCCAAGACTAAGTTTGGTACGGGCTCTTTTGTTAGTGACAGCCTGTTTTGGGTGTGCCATTTCTGCCACATGGCGGCCCGCACTGTTGTTCAACAGGCTCTAAGGTGGATGTGTGTGTTGTGAAAAATGTAATGTTTTGCTCTTCATCCACCCGAAAAAAAAGAAATAGTTCTGCGTGAATGGTGAGCAGAGCAATGTGCGATTGTATTTAGAAGAACCTTTGTTTCGTTGTGCAAGTCTCGGAAGCTCGTGGTTACTGGGTAGCCGGTGATCATTCTGAATGCTCTGTTGTGTAGTTTTCAGCACTTTTTTACTTTAGTTCACGTGAATTACTTCCAAACCTAATTTCGTACTAATCTTATCATATACTTCAAGTAAATTTAAACTACAAGCCACCATATATATATATATATATATATATATATATCACTACAAGTACGAGACTTCATAAATGCAGTAACTCCACTAGGAAAAGGAAATACGAGAATGCTAATTCAGCATTCTCTTGTCTCCTTTTCGTAGTGGTGTTTCTGCACATATATATATATCCTTAACGATCTTTTTTTCTGCTTTTTCCCCAAGTTGTGCGAGACAGCGGGCATACCAGCAGGAGTGGTAAATGTCGTGCCGTGCTCTCGGGAGAGGGTGGAGGAGGTTGGCGCTGCGCTGTGCGACTCACCGAAGGTCCGGGCACTCTCCTTCACTGGTTCCAGTCCTGTGGGCAAGGTAAGGCGTCTTAGGACATGACTG
The DNA here is from genome assembly GCA_038088735.1 of Panulirus argus. Lineage (NCBI taxonomy): Eukaryota > Metazoa > Arthropoda > Malacostraca > Decapoda > Palinuridae > Panulirus > Panulirus argus. Next base: position 31,922 of record JAYMFT010204316.1, on the reverse strand, counting down.
CCCCTTCGTTCATCATATTCCATTGATTAACATACAAACAACTATACTATTAAGTATTTGTGTACTCTGAAATAATAGTCTACTCTTGCCTATATATAAAAAAAATGTATATTACATTGGAGATGATATGCTTTAATGAAAATCATATGAGTTAATGATAATTGCTAGTGTAAGCAATCATCACTAATCCCGAACTTAAGGAAACTCGGATGAAGCAATTTATCACATTTTACACAACAAATACATCCACCCAAGAGCGCACTACACTACAGTTACACATGGGCCGCCCTGTGCCAGTAATGGCACACCGAGTGCACTTATACCCAACCCCAGCCAGTAATAGCACACCCCGAGACCGGGCTGTCACTGACAGGAACCCGTGCCAATCTTAGATTTGGCGAATCTTTAAACACTCCGTTAGGTAGACAGCCCACCTGCTCTCTCTCTCTCTCTCTCTCTCTCTCTCTCGACTTCCCTTGCATTTTCCTTCGTTGAACTTTTTTTAGGTTCTTCCGCACAAACTTATTCCTCCCCTACCAGTTTGTTGCCTCTTAACAACAACGATGCATGTGGTCGTAGAATCACACAAAAACAAAATTTTTCGGTTGGTGCTGATGGCCTTAGCGAATAGCCTAAAGCGCAAACAACCACCCAACCAATCGTTTTTTTTTTATGGAAAAAAATTTCGCTTTTCCCTGTTGGTTCGTAGTCGTTAGAGGTAATACATTTTCTTTCCCCACTTCCTTATAGTGGCTGTACAACCGCTGCGGCTCTACCATGAAGAGGCTGTCGCTGGAGCTGGGCGGTGACTCTCCTTTCATCGTGTTCCCGAGCGCCAACCTGAACGTCGCCGTTAAAGCGGCCATGGACTCCAAGTTCCGCAATACTGGCCAGGTTCAAACGTCATTTCCTTTCATGTTTTACAAAACATTGGTATAAATCATACTTCAGAATGTAGTATAGATGCTATAGTGTCCTGTACGATAATGTCTATAACAATGTATTCTTTGTTTTCTTACACACGGCTATTTTAACAACATACAACACACCCATTCACCTAGGACAGCCGAACTAGGCTACAGTCACACACATACACACACAGCCGACCTGAAGTAGCAAATGGCCCGCCGAGAACTCACACCCGACCTGTACAATGATGTCACGTCCGTTAACGGGCTGGATGTCATCGACAAGTGGCTGTGCCAAGCTTTAGACACACACACACACACACACACACTGATTAGCCTACACTTCAAGCTTTTGCCAATTACATAACCACTGTGTAATTCTGAGGTATGCACAACCCATGAGGTCACAGAACTATCATTTCATCCACTGTGGGATTAGGCCTGCATTGCAGCCAACCGCATCTTCGTGCACGAAACACTTCACGACGACTTCGTGTCGGGCTTGGCAACCGCCATGGATAGCTTGAAGGTGGGCAACGGTATGGAACCCGGCGTCAACCAGGGACCTCTCATCAACCAACGCCAGCTAGACAGGGTCAGTCCTTACTACAACACTTCTATCATAAGTTTGTGTGGCACACAACGATTCCATTGTACTAAACGTAACTATAAGTATTGATTCAAGAAATTTGTTTCCATCACACCCACAATTGATTCTAGGATTGTGAAGACATAATTCCTTTTTTGCTATCGCATTACATCTGTCTCTGTAGTTAGAGAAGATGGTGAAGGAGTCGGTGGCAGCAGGAGCCAAGGTGGTGCTTGGCGGGTCCTCCCTCGGTGGCCTCTTCTACGCCCCGACGCTGCTCACGGACGTCACCATGGACATGGCCGTGGCCAAGCAAGAGATCTTTGGTCCTGTCGCCGCTGTGATGAAGTTCAAGACGGAAGAGGAGGTGATTAGGTTGGCCAACGACACCGATATGGGTCTGGGAGGTTCGTATACCATCTACTCGTAGCTTGAGTAAATTTAAGAAATTATACGATCACCTTAGTGTTGCTCCTTTCCTTGAATACCAGTAGATAAGTTAATATACACATTATATATGACAGCAAGAGACGGGTGTGTACAAATGAGGCTGTTATGCGCTCCTAATGCTACCTCGCAGAGGCGGGAAAAGCAATTAGGTATTTGCAATTGGACCTAGTTTGAGACAATTCCAGGTTTACATGGAAATGCAGTAAACATGAAACAAAGCCTTAATCAGCCACTAGCTCATGTGCACTGGTGAAAAGAAGGGGAAAAAGGTGTCTGAAAATGGGGACAGTACTTCATATACAAATCCATCTTGTTTAATAGGAGTTTCCTAGTGTGTCCCCTTCATATAGGGACAGTACTTCATATACAAATCAATCTTGTTTAATAGGAGTTTCCTAGTGTGTGCCCTTCATATATTTCAGTTTCACAGTTTTCTGTTTCTTTGTTATCATCATCACTAATGACAATGACAGATTCTTAACTTGACTGACCCCAGAGACATCATTTACCAAGTCGTCATCCATCTTGTTTATGCTCCCAGGTTACTTCTTCTCAAATGACCTGAGTCAAGTGTGGCGGGTGGCTGAGGCCCTGGAGGTGGGGTTGCTGGGCGTGAATGACGGGATGATGTCCACCTGCGAGGCGCCCTTCGGAGGCGTGAAGCACTCAGGCTTGGGCAAGGAAGGCTCCAGGCTCGGAATGGATGAATTCACCAACCTCAAGTACATCTGCTTCGGCGTGTAAAAGTTATAAGGATCGTCTGAGGAACCGACTCACGCGCTTTCGTATCATGCCATGATATTAATGTACCCGGAGCTAACTTGGATTGTCTTCTATAATACACAATACCCACTGAAATGATTCTTTAATTCTAGCCTTATATATATATATATATATATATATATATATATATATATATATACATACCTAGGGTTAACTCGATGCATAAACAAAGAAAGTATTCAAGGAGTGTAAAATGTCTCGAATATCATACAATAACTTATTCAGATCTTCGGTTGTCGCCCATGCTAAGGACAACATCCAAATCCACCAATCGCAAAAGTTCCGCATTTCACCAGCTAGGAAACGAGAACAAATGTTCCCTACAGAACATGACGACAAAACTGGAAGAGGATTTGTGGCTCCCAATGCACCATTCATATCAGTGGTAAAACTTTTTTGAGGACGATGGGAGACGCATGGCATCTATCTTTTAACACGCTTAGTAACTGGACAATTTCCCAAGTAGGCCCTTCCTCCGTTCCAAGTACTCAGGAGTAAAAATCCAATTATGCCTCAAGAAACTAGGCACTTTGGGTCATTTTTGTTTTTATTTTTGGAATGGCAATATAAATTGTAATATTTCTTATGAGGTTTCAATCATCATGAGCTATCATCTTCCTACACGCATATAAATTTGCCCCGATAGCGAAAATTCTTAAAAAAGATGCCCTGGAGGAGCGTGCTTCTCCAAAATGTTTTCATAGTACGGCGTTACCGGACTCCACCTGCTTCTGGTTACGCCACGACTGAAAAATCGCCTTCGGTGACGTTGTATCATAGAAGTTCATTTTCGTCGAACACCTCAGTCCATAGAAGTCTAAACTTTCTCTGCTACTGATTGTAGCGCAGCCTTGAAGTTGCAAGAGCCCCTGGAGAAAGTGTCATTGGGTTATATAATAATAATAATAATAATAATAGTACTTTACTTCTGCTTACTATGAACTAATATCTTTGTGGGCCTATAACTAGGTAAGGCAGTGAGTCTGAGATGCCCTACATAAAAAAAGAATGCAACTGCAGAAAATGGATATATATAGAATCTTTATTTATATCAAATCTCCAAAACCAGTGAGCATCAAGTTTAGACTATTCAAATTCCATTAGTATTCAATCAAACTTTAAAAGAACCAATGCAACGCTCCGTCCATACTCCACGACAGCGGATTATTCTAATGTAAAGGGATTATCCTAAGTGATGGAGAAAGCCTTGGACGTGGCCTACCCCAAAGAAATAGGGTGATCATCTTCCCTCGGCAAAAGAAAATTAAATACAAATTTTAATAAGAATTTTTAATATGTTATGGATTTACTTTTTGAGTACTTTTCTTGTTCATATTTATATCCGATGACGAGTTTTCTATAAAACTGCATTTTCTACCAAATAGAGCTATTGCGTGGACGTCATGGGGTGAACGTTTCGGGTCACTCAGTGTGGCCAGAAACCTGATAATGCATAGTAGGAATATCCCGATCACATCGAAATATTTTGCATAAAATTGCTATACAAAAATCAAAGAGTGACAACCGATACGACCGTGGGAGGTCGCTCACAGACCATTGCACGCGGAAACATTAAAAAAAGAAAATGGGAGTCGGGATTGAAAGTTTTCCTTTAACTGGAGTTCCGGAACTTCATCTGAGCAGGTCCGGTCCTCCTACCTATACGCTCAGAGCGCTGGGCCCCGACAGTTAAGGAGGTCCTCGAGTCCCGATCTTTACATGGCTGCCTTTCGAAAGCAGGAAATGCTGTCTCAAACATGCAAAATTTTATATTTTTTTTCCAGGGGCAAGCCCTCCTAGTTAAAGGGAAGTTTGAAGGGTGGAGAGGCCCCAGAAGCACTCAACTAAGAGCCCTAAACACGTTAGGGCCGGCCTTGCACCTAAGGGTGATATTAAAACAAATAGAATTGTATTTCAAGGGCTAATTTTGGAGTATCAAGTCTTCTATGGGACACATTTTTCATTACTTTCAATATGCGACAAAACTCTTCTTTGTTGCTCACTCCTTCCTATGCTGAAGCCATCACGGGCCTATACCAATTTGCATTTGTTAATAAATGTCTACTGGTACGAAGATTACATAGTCTCATATTTCTTTATAAAGATATTTAACTCACCTTAATAATTACTTTCCTGCCTTACGATCCCATAACTATGAAATTCCCGCGTCGATCTTGGAAGCAAGCCACTGCCTGAAACGTAAAATTTGAAATAAATAAATATCCAGTTAATGGTACTTGATCTCAGGTTGGACTTTAATTAAAGGTAAACATTTCCAAGACCTCGATTGACTTGTGAGTCACACTAGGGATTTGTCATTAACATTGGTCCTCAGTAATGCTATAATCTAATGCAAGTACACTTCCATAATAGGTAACATTTATCTACGAACATTTAAATCCTGTTTGGCCCCCAAAACTTATACATGATTATGTTCCATGTTTGTTTACAACTGGCAGACCTCCCGGCCCCAAGGGATGGAGGGGGGATTCCAGCCGGTCGTCTGAGAACCGAACTTTAGGAGTCTGATCAATAAAATTTCGGAGTCCAACACTTGGTAAGTCAAAAAAAAAATCTAGTCATAGTTGAGTATATAAAATAGCAGAAATTTAAATAAAATATCGAAGATAACAAGAATATGATGGAATTTGTATATGTAACCTAGAATCCGGATTCATCGTCAGCTGTTCTTGGTAAACATGGCGGCTAGTGTGTGCAGAGGTCTGCTGTCTGCAGCTAAAAATGCCTCTAAAACAGGTACTTTACCATGAAAATAAAATATTTAGAAGTGCATATACTTAGAAATTGTGTTACTTTATTTGTATTATTAATATTTCACAACAAATAGGTAATACGTTCCTTTCACGACGTCTTATGTGCCAATTTACATACGCAATATGAATGTTTATAATGCTCATATGAGAGTACTTCCTTCTTCACAGTGTACACGAGGAGGTCCTCAAATTATGCAGGAAATCTTGAATAATGCAAGGATCGTTATATGTGAAGTAAGCATGAAGGATTATCCATATTTTTATGGTAGCATTCCGATGAAAGTCAAATGCAGCACTTTTTGGGTAAAGTTTGAGGTAAACTAGTTTATCATTAAACTAATTTGGTATATTTTCAGTGATTTTTGGCGTTTCGTCAATTATGCTTTGGATTGCTATTAGTTTGGATATTGAATTATCTTGTTCTGCGATGTTGATTTAATGTAGTGAGGAAAATATAGCAGTTGTGGAACATGATTCGGAGCATCATGTTTCATTGTACCATATTAAACAAAGGGGTAGTAGTGTGGGTTATGTACATCCAGAAATTGTGGGGTTAATTGATATAATAATAGGTAGTACACATATAGAGTTGTTAATTTTTGTAGGATGAAAAGAAAGTAAAAATTACCATATGCAAGTTTTTGTGTAGTAAACCAGTTTTAAGATTTATTTATGGTAAATAACATTTCACAGTCTCAATGCCTCTTCTCCTAGATAAAATTAGCAAGGGAACGGAAAGACTCTCTTAGTATACACAGGACCAAGTTTAATCGGATATGATTTAAAAGAAATGTACACTTTACAACTGGGCCATCCATGTACCTTCTACCTTTTTGTGAGATCTTATCTGCTGAGTGGGATCCCACAATTACATCACTGTAAGTATGTGTTCTTGTGCAGTCATAGTTCCTTTATAGCAAACAATTGATGTAGGTGTCTTTTTTTCCAGTTGTGCCACGTGTTGCCGGAGTGAGACTGTGTAGTACACAGCTGCATCGTAAGTATCTCATTGGTCTGATATATGTTGGCCTGATTTTTTAGTCATTGGGAAGTGAGCATAAAGTAATTGTCAGGGTTAATATACTGGATTTTAATGATCATAGTATCTGTATTAGACACTACATTACGTCATTTCAGAATACCCTAGTTTTTAGTAACTTAGTTTATATAAAGCGCAACTGATGAGTTCCAAGATTTAGTGTGACAATGTTTAATTGCTTGTTATTAGCATCTTCAACTCTCCTCCCACCATAATTTCTCTTTTACATCACCACTGTAGGGAAAAGAGTACGATTGAATTGTTCCAAAACTGCCGTAAGAAAATCAGATAAAATTTTGTTTTTCAGCCACAGTTCGACCGGTGAATGCTGTTGAGAGGCAAACTTTAAGCGAGTTTGGACAGTATATAGCAGAGTGTCTTCCAAAATATGTCCAGAAGGTAAATAGATCTCTCAAGGCAACATTATTATTGTTAATCAAGTAGAATTGAGATTATTGTTGATTCAGTGATAGGTTCCTCTTTTTATGCAGTTGTGCCTGGGGTATAAACTATTTGCTGCTGATGTCAGCACGAAACTTCAAACATAAGTGCTTTTCTAAAGGTTTGTTGTATACTATATATTGAAATGACTAAAGTAGACCTTGGGTTTAAAGGTCATAATAAAGTGATTGTCATATTATCCATAGTAGCATACAGGTAAAAGGTAGCAAGGATAACTGAAAGCAGGAGCCAGTCATTAATTTTTCTGCAGTGGTTTTGACAAAGTCTCCATGAGGAACTGGAAGCAGGAGCTAAGCATTAATTTTCCTGCAGTAGTTTTGACAGTCTCCACGAGGAGAATCATGATCATTATACTCCTTGCTCTTGCTTTCAGTTTTCCTTGTTACTTTTTACCCAAAGTGATTGTCATTTTCCTAGAATTAACTAGCTGTCTGGTTTTATAGGTGACTTACCATTGATGATATATGTGCATTGTCTTGTGAAGGTGTTACATATCACATGGAGGCCATTGTGACTTACAAATTCAATGTCGAAGTCAGATGGTTGTCAGTTCCATGGAACGTTTACCTGCCATCCATAATTTTTTTAGTATCAGAACGAATGTACTTAGCTCAGAAAAAAGTGGAAGCAATGCCTCCCTTTCTGATAAACAAATTATGCACCAGGTTCAGTAATGTATATTGGGAAATTTGGCAGTGTCTAAACCTTTACTGAAATGTGGCAATTATCATTCCTTCAGTCTTAACTACTGAAGTAATGTTTAATTGTACTTTTCATCACATCAAAATTTTCTCTAGTGGATGGTTTAGAGGTTGCATCTGTTGTAGAGTCCAGCAGGTTAAAGCATTATGTATAGTAGAACACTTCTTGAAAAGTGAGTTATATGACTGGCATCAGGGGCATAATTTTAATGTGTGTGCCATGTCCAGAAATACAGGCAGTACAATGTCTTTTAATTTTTGTACTTGAAAGGTTATTTTTTTTTAAAGAGAAGAATCACCTGTCCTTGTACCTTAATTGTTAAGTACAATGTTTGGCAATCCTTTTGTCTTAATACTCTGTCCAAAGAGAAGTTTACACCTATCCACATAACTCATGGTTTTTCAGTTCATCTTTATTGTGAGCATTTAATTATCTACACTATCCCCCTTACTTCGCTACTCATAAGGGATGAATTGCCTATGTATGTCTCTTGCTTAGTATATGAATTAGACGAATCATATACAGTACCTTTGATCAGTATGAAAATGTTACCAAGTACCGTTTTAGAGAAATAGCACAATCCTGTGCATTTCTTACAGGTCTTATTTTTATCAGGGTCAGTTTTCAAAATGCAGAATAAGGATCCAGTATTTTCAATGAAAGTTATGATTTTTTTCATTTGTAGAGCTAGAAACATTATAACTACTACTGTTCAGTTCTACTTTCCAATATAAGTCCTATGATATCCCGTACTACAACCATTCACTTTTACTTTTCAGTATGAGTCATATGATAGATTACTACCTTCCATGTGATCAACATTGAAAATTGGCTCTGAGCCCTTCTGTTGGAAAAGGTAGGGGTCAAAACCCCCAGAAAAGAGCTTGGTATTTATTTTGATAAAAGTATCATTTTCCTAAAATTTTGAAACAGTAAAGGAAATTAAAATTGGAACAAAAACCAGTGAGATTACAGATGACATATCATACCATAATGCTACCACAAAATTTTCCAGCCTTGTGAAAAGTTATAAAACAGTATTTTCCTAGTGGGCATAAAGTTTACCTTGAAAATTTAGCAGTTTCAAACAATCCATAAATAAGCTTACATATTACTTTCCACAGGGAGAAATGTAGTAGTGTTGAAGTAGAATAACAGAATTACTACAGTAAATTTGTATTAATATGAGGTCCCAAAATATGCCATACCTACCTGCATACTTTTGTGTTGGTAATTCAGTGGTTGCTGAGTTAGGTTAGGTCAGGTTGGCACATGCACTTGGCACTGGTTGAATTTGGCAGTTGGTGGCTCAGTTATAGTTTAATTTATTAAAGCTTTCTTCTGATATGCTGATGTCCAAAGCTAATCCAAGTGGAAGTTTTGGTAATTTATCTTGTCATAGGGGAAAACTGAACCATTCCCATATCAGGACTTTTATTCAGGAGTATTTTTGTATGCCTGTGTAACCAATTATTTCATTCATTTTTTATATTGTATTTATGATGATTCATGATTACAGGTTCAAATTACAGCAGGAAATGAACTGGAAGTGTTAATAGCTGCAGAAGGTGTTATTCCAGTTATGTCTTTCCTGAAGGATCATACGAATGCACAGTATACATCTTTGTCTGACCTGTGTGGCGTTGATGTGCCTACCAGGGCATACCGTTTTGAGGTTAGTAAGAGACATTTGCAAAGAAAACCAGTGTTCAGAAACTGAATGTGCTAACAGTTTTTGTTTAGTTACCATAATGTTCTCTTGATGTTTTGTTAAATACTGGGCTTTTTTAGATTTTCATACTACATACTACCTGAAGCAGGTGTTTATCAAGATATATTTTTACCACAATGAAAAGTATATTTACTCTTTTGTCCTTAGCTTTATTGTGTCAGCTTGTGAATGAAGGTTCTAACCTATGATTAAAATTGTGTTTCTTGTGATTTATTTTCCCAGTTGAAACTTGAGTGTCCAATCAAATGTATTCCATTTTCAGGTGGTGTACAACCTCCTTTCAATGCGTTATAATAAAAGGATCCGTGTGAAGACATACACAGATGAGTTGACTCCAGTTGACAGCCTTTATAGTGTAAGCAGTAGTCATTGTCTGGCAATACACTTTTGTCATTGGATTGATCATATGGATGAGTTTTTGTATAGTTATGTTTAATGAAAAAGTGGATGAAAATATCAGAATTGTGAAAAGAGCACTATTGTGTTATGAAAGTTTGACAACCAAAAGTTTTACAAATTTGCTTTAAATCCTGCATGTATGCATACCTCTCAATATCTTACTTCACTCTGAGACACAGTTGCCATATGATGTTCTCACTAGTTTATTTTTTTTTTCATACATATTCGCCGTTTCCCACGTTAGCGATGTAGCGTTAAGAACAGAGGACTGAGCCTTAGAGGAAAAAATCCTCACTTGGTCCCCTTCTCTGTTCCTTCTTTTGGAAAAGTGAAAACAGGAGGGGAGGATTTCCAGCCTCCCGCTCCCTTCCCTTTTAGTCGCCTCTTACGACACGCAGGGAATACGTGGGAAGTATTCTTTCTCCTATCCCCTGAGATATATATATATATATATATATATATATATATATATATATATATATATATATATATTACGAAGGGCAATGCTAAATAAAGTATTGTTAAACTGACGACATTCCAGATTTACGTAATATAACGTAATCATGGTCCCTATTTCTCCAGAAATTTGTATTTTTATATCTATCAAAAAAAAAAAAAAAGAACGTTTTTCTGCATTAATATTTCATTTTAGTGTCATAAGTTTGTAGGAGAAAAATCAGTTTCAATCCAGAAAAGAACTGACATACTACTGAATTCTCCCCGCCACAATTACGGTCAACAACTTTGTCTGATGGTGGATGTAACAGCAACAAAATTTTGATAATGTGACGAGAACCAAACCAACCAACCGTAACCGAACAACGAAAAATTGCATTATGATCGTTGATTTAGGTTGGTATATTAATGTTGGCATGCTTTGGCTGGTTTCGTTTGTTTTTGTGTTGTATTGCCATACTTCCTCCATAATCTTGTTGACATGTCTGCACGGGCGGGTGGAGAGGAGTATATATATATATATATATATATATATATATATATATATATAACGATTTCTTAACCTCTCAGTGTGGTGGTTGCTGATGTGGTTGGTTGATAATGTGGGTATGGTGTTGTGACGTGGGTAAAGCTATGGTCATGGTAATGTGAGTTGGCTAATGGTATGATCATGGTAGTGTAAGGTAGCTAATGCTGTGATCATGGTAGTGCTAAGTGGTTAATGGTATGATACTAGTGGTGTGAAGTGGTTAATGGTATGGTACTGGTGGTGTGAAGTGGTTAATGGTATGCTCATGGTGGTATGAAATGGCTAATGGTATGGCCGTAATGGCGGGAAGTCGCATCAATATGATCATGGTAACTGGGTGGACATATATCCACCTGCTTCTTTAGAGATATCAGATTCTCGCTCGACTGGTCGGATATCAGTCATGATTAGATATCTTATATAACGCCTACGATTATTAGTCAGGCTTGACTTCTTGAACAGAATAAAGTATGTCAAGATATGTTCTGATACTTTATTAACTTATAGGTAAGGTACAGAGCGAGTGAACATGTCCCAACTCACTCAAGTATAATAAATGCCAAAGTCTGGGTGAAATGTTTTAGTCACCACATTGTACTCCATATTCTACAATGGTTACGCAGTACTTTCTTTGTCTTAAACCCAAAGAAGGCGAAACAGTCATGGAAGAAACGAGTCACCTATATTTAGACTGCCACTCAAAGAAGCCTTGCGACAACTGTACCTAACTAAACCCACAAGATTCTGAGAGCTGCCGAGCATTTATGCCGCTGGTCGAACTTCTGAGGGATGTTCTCCCTTTAACATGGGACGGCTCGTAAGAACGTTGTCCAGGATAGGCTGGCCAAAGCCTGGGACAAAAGGCAAGGTTCACGGAGAAGTTCCTGTTGGCGACGTTCGCACGATAGATACCAAGTATTACCAGACAGGAAAACATTTGTCAAAGATAATTATCTGCGTCATTAAGGTACTAGAGATACAAGAATAAAAACCGTCATCTAAACAGTGTGAATGTTGAGAATGATTTTCATTTGTAACCATTTTCCATACCACCAGGCCAGACACGACTAATTGTCACATTGAATAAAAAATCTTTTGACTGAAAACATTAAGATGTAGCAATACCACAAGTTGGAGGTAAAGAAAATATCAGCTGTACATGAGACATGCTTTGTTAGTAGGGTAACGGATGAGACGACTTGAGATTCACTTCAGCATAATAAATACAAGACCGATAAGCCGAGGAATGGATATCCACCACACACCCGTGAGTAAAAGCCCTGATGATACAGACGTTAATGTCCCAGAATCAATTCAACTGCTTCTGGAAGCTACGTTTGCAGAGTCATGTAGTGGACCAGAAGAATGGAGGAAACTCCCTGACAAACTCTTGTCTTAACAAAAAAAAACTGAACATGATATAATCCAGTCAGGATTATATCGTGTTTCTATGGTTCTTTCAATGAATTTAGGCCATTATGTGATTAGTCCCGGAGACGCACGTAAGATTTTCTCAAAAAATATCGCAACAGTGAGTTGATGGTTGACTCATCAGTTAGAGGGAAACATTTGAATTCTTGAGAAATGTCGGCAAACTTAGGGAAAATTATATTTTTACAGGGATATGTCGAGTCATCTGCTACAGCATGTGTCGAGTTCACTACATCCATAACGATGGAAACCTGAATATGATTGCGAGTGATGATACAGGAATTATGATCATCAGCGTTCATGAGAGTTGCTAATTTCATGTTACTGGGGTCGAAAACATTGCCGGTCAAGCTCGTCCCTGCCATTGTGATGGGGACACATATGTTGCTGTTTTTCGTTCTCTTAACTTTTAAGTCTGGCATATCAAAATCGTATCTTTGTTTTACGTAGTTTACAGATGTCCTTCTAACGTCTGTTGTTTTTAGTGAAACTTTCTACTTTCCAGAAAAAAGTATCAGAATAGATCCAAAAATACTTTTGAATTTCTGGAAGCCGGAATTGCATCAACTTTCCTTCACCTTCCACGAACCGTCTGCATTTACATAATCTTTCCTCTGTGACGTGTGCTGACTTTCCTTGAAATGAGGATCTTTCACCAATCGGGTTTGTAGTACACCAGCCCCACGGGATATCTTATCGCTCTGCCGTGCCTCATACCGGATACTAGTTGCTCCACAGGTCATCTTGCCTCTTGCTTCTACTCGTTCGACAGGATGTCCCCGTCACCTTTCGTTTCCTTCCTCAGTGTGTTACCCACAGTATCCGGCTCTATCCCCTGTCTCTTCTGCTAAGACAGTCCGGGTTAATTTTCTTTTTAGGAGATGAGCAAATTCCTTCGTGACGTCTTGCCTCCAGACACGGGCAGTTTTTTTTTTTAATCCAAGTTCATGCTGAGGTCAGTCCTGCCCGGTGGCGGAGGTTCTCCCAGTCACAGCGCTCTCCCTTCTCTCTCTCTCTCTCTCTCTCTCTCCCTCTCTCTAATCTGACAAACTGACTCAAGTGGAATTAGTATATGACAAATCCTAGTTTGTCCGCCATATGTACATCTCGCTTGGCAGTTGTAACATCCGTCGTCCAGAGAATCTTCAGTTTGTCACGGTCAAAGGGTCACCCCCCTTCCCCTGATGGAGGCAGGAGCTACAACCCCTGGCAGGCTGATCCACCCGCGCATTACCCTCGGTGGGTCCTGTGTGGCATATCTTTATTTTATGCTGACGTGTATAATGCCTTTGTATTCAAGTGTGTTACAACACCACCTCCCATCTAACCATCTCATGGTGTTCTGCACCTTGAGTAAACCTCTGCTGTGGAAGCCTTTCCAAACTTCTTACATCTAGAATAATCATTTCGTTAAGTATTCCACAGACAACGCCTCCAATTACGGTTAATTCCAACGCAGAACGCAGGCGTCTTCGGAAGCACATGGAAGGTTGAGCTGTCCCTGGGTGGAGACCACCTGACGTTTCTGGCGACATGTGGCAGCGACGTTAACCTCATGGCGGCAGCGCTGGCCAAGGAAGGCAACCATCAATGACTTTAAATTACCTTTTACCCATCGTAAAACGCTCTGGCTAATAGCTGTTTCCCTAATATGTGATTCTGGAGGCTATTCACAAAACTGGTGAGTTTAATAGATTTACTGGACTAGTTGTAATAAAGTGTAAAGAAGCTAAACTCATCGATTTCCCAACTGGGATAAATATGCGACTGATCGCTTTGCACTTCTCAGAATTGTTTGCTGTTTGGCCGTTGTAGCTGTCCACCGTCTGTCTGTTGACAGACCATTGTCAACTGTATGTATGTGTGCTGTCTGATCATTGTCCACTGACCACTGTCTGCTGTTTGCCACTTTTTGTTTAAGCTACGTTGATAACCAAGATTAGTCTAATTATCTATACGGCTGAGCAGAACTTTAGCTATCCCTCAATGTCCTTAATTTGTCTAATTCATGGTACAGTAAGGCTGTAGTCTGTATGACTGTTGTATGATACAAAGAATGAATATAGGATATAGTTCTTAATTAACTGTTCATTCCTCTCTCTTCACTAGGAAAATATGGATTTGGAGATCCTAAGAAAACCCGATTTTTTAAGGGATGTTTCAGTTACCAAAATGACAGGTGAGTATGTCGGAAATGTCAGGTTGGTGTGATGATGCGATCCTCTCTCTCTCTCTCTCTCTCTCTCTCTCTCTCTCTCTATCTAACTAACTATCTATCTATCTATCTATCTATCTCTGTCTATCTATCTAATGGCTCACCGAGACCAGACAGAGCGGAGTATTACATGACAGCCGCAGGATCTACAATGTTACCGGAGCCTGACGGCCGAGTCGGTGTGGCTTGTTGACCACTGGCAGCCAGGGGCCGGATTGAGGGGGTGTGGTAGGGGGGGGGGCTACCTTGTGACGTCACAAGGGTGAAAAGGTGATGGTTTCTGTGGAAGCCTGATGCCACCTATGACGTCACTGAAGAGTTCATTTGCGACGTCAGCAAAGTATGAACCTAACCGGGTTCGGTGGCATCACAGAAGTCGGCAATCTACAAACCAATCTCTCGCCTCAGTGATCCGACAGTAAACACTATCTTTCACCCGCACAGTGCCTTACCCTGTCCAACGCTTTTATTTCCCTACTATATTAACGCAACTTAAAATAAGAGGTTGATAGTCTAGCTTTCCAATTATCGATGGAGAAAAAAGTTGGGGGAGGGGAGGGGACAGACTTGGGTATCTCCAGGTTGATTACTGAAGTTATAAGTCAGCCTTGGGGCTGAATGACGTCATTATTCAGACCGGGCCTACATACTTACGAGGACGCGCAGTTCTAACTGGAGATTTTACAGGACTTCACAGCTATTTGGTTACGGTACAAAGAATGAGGCGAGGTAAATCATGACATCACACAGGAGTAGGGGTTAACTGGTGCGAGACTAGGAATGACAGTCACTGAGTGCTGCTGTAATGAGTCGTTATCTAATCTGAAAATACACTTTTAGTCTAACTATCGCTGGCGTGCGGGAACTGGGAAAACAAGGAAACGGACGGAAATTACGGCTTGCCAAATGTAGTCTACATTACGCATATATTTCACGTTGAACCACTTGGTGATATCCCTGAATTGTGAACAGCGAAATATGGTGCAATATTCAGAATATTACATACTTTAATCTCGGGTCCATAAATCAATAATGAATTGTTTTCTGAGGAAATCAAGATTTTGTACATCATCACTGGAAGTCATCTCTTCTTTCGTTAGTTTACCTACGTCCCATATTAACAGAATTATCAGTATGAAACGATCAGAGATTCGAGTTACAATTATGGCGGCAGGTTTTCTATACGACGATGCTCATTTCAACGCTGGTGAAAATAGGCAAAGTTATTGTGCGAAACAAAGCAGGTTTTTCAGATCACTCGCATTGATTTGAATGTGGTCATAGGAGCCTTCTGGAAGTAGCGTGGAAGAGTTGTATTGATTAAATCTTTAGTTCGTCTGGAACCCTCCGTGCTATGGAATTTCATTGACATTATTCTGAAATAGGATGATAACTGTCATTAGTGTCGCTAAATTAGTTGATAATTAATTGTCAAGCCAGATCCGGAACATCCTCTTAAATCGGTGCTCATAATAGTGACAGTAATATATGTCAGACAATAAAATTTACACTGAAATTTTATTTTTTCATCATACTCTGTTTTCCGACCCAAGTTTTCCTAGTGAATACGGAGTCAGGACGGAAAACCCTTATTCCGAGAAAGTCAAGTCTAGGGAGTTTCACATGGTGCAACCGCAGAGGACCTGATATGTGGCACAGGTGCATGCAGCTCTGGTGATGTGGCACCACCGCATGAAGCCGCAGAGCTGAAAAAAAAAAAAACTGTGGCATCTGCTCCCGCCCCCTTGATTCCGAGGCCTCTTGGCGCTGACTCCCTAAGCGATTATATATGTCCTTATCTTCGCCAGTATTGATGCTAAGCAAATACTGGCGACAAAAGAAACATTTATGCTGACAAATGTTTCAACTTGCGTTAGGTTATCTGGTGCCACCCTAATGCATCAGTGTGCTACATGGCTGTATAAACATGCGGTCTCACATGATCACAAGTGATGTCATATAAAAGGATAAACAGGTCACTCAAAACCTCAGGTACTCCACTGATAGCAGTCGATTAGTGTCAGCGAAATCGAGGATTGTTTCTACACAGTGAAAAAAATCAGTAGACTATCTCAGTTCACACGATGTTTGAGATAACATTACATGAATGTTGACAGAATAGGGAGGTCCATGACTGGCATAGGCACTTATACTTTGGCGGCTCGTTCTCCAATCCCCTCGAATGAAGTTCTTTCAGTGTAGTGTTTGTAGGTAACCCTATACGTTGGCCTGGAGTCCACAACGTGCGGCAGAATAGGGCGTTTACACAAGTATATTGATTACTAAATGCGAAATTATATCTAAATCACGAGTCATGGCATTTGCGTCGGGAAGGGAATCGATAAACCTAAAAGAAAACTGTTTATGGTTTAAGTACATAAGAAGATATCATGAGAATTGTCAGAAATTTTACCCTAAGTGAAAACGTCGGTGTTCTCGTTACCTACAAATGCACTGGGAAGCGAGACTGGGTTATAAGAGAGTATGGTCAAGGTTTACAGGGTCTGGATCCAAGGCTGTCTGGAGTGGTCCCTCATGCTTTCTATCCTAACATGGATTAGCAACAACACCTTGAGGCTGTTTACTGTGCCTTTGCTTTTGCGGTGCGATTGAGTACTTGAATCACTTTTTTATTATTGAGGCTCCAGGCACAAAACCTAATTGTTTGTAAAAGGATAGAAAACACATGGGTTGGGCGAGGGGGGGGGGGTGAGGATTTCCCGATAATCCGAACACTAACCAAATAACATTGATAAGAATTAATACATTTATGCTATATCTTATCCCTGAGGATAGAATAGAAAGAATACTGCTTACGTATCTCCTGCATGTCGTAAAGATGACTAAGAGTAAGGGAGCACGGGTTGGGGTTCTGGAAATCCCATTCCTGTATTACAACTTTCCAACAGAAGATTGTGGCCTCGGGGATTTGTCATCATAGCTCAAACCGTTTGTTCCTGGCGCTGCCTCGCTTAGGAGGGACACGGAGAATATAAAAGCACGATTCTGTAATTTACCTACTGTGCAGTATTAGCATGGATTTCACATTTTCATTTGTACGTTTCATTACCATAATTCTGCTTAGAACTCTGGCACTGACCGACGAGAACAAGACGCCTTGAGTAAGGAAACAAGAAAACCAGCTCACGAATGAGATTATAGTTTACAATATACCTGCGAACAGATTTTTTTTTTTTATGTTGAAGGCTCAAGTCGCGGACAAAAGTCCACATCAAGGCCGGGCCCTAATTGAAAAATAGAGAGAATTAAGAAACGAAAAAAAGATGGGGAAAGTATTTACGAATTTTTGAGAAAGTGAGAGACCTGTCTTTTGAAATGAGCCAGGTCATAGTTATTAGGAAAGATATGAGAAGGTAGAGAGTCCCAAAGCTTTGATGTGTAGGGAAAGAAGGAGGTATTAAAACGCCCCACCTTTGAGTTGCCGATGGTCTCACAATACTCATGTGACACAGCAGCTTGCCGAATACTGCGTGGTCTAGCTAGTGGTTGGGGCACACAAGCAGCCAGATCTCGGGAGCAAAACGAAGAGGAAATATCAAGACTTGTTTTTCCTTGTTTAACAAAGTTCGTTAAAAAAAAAAAGTCCGCCAAGTAAAGACATTTAAAACTACTAGATACCCAAAAAATATCATCAATGTCATCGTCCAGCAGTTAATAGTCATTAAAGATACATAACGTTGCTTGACTTAAATCAAGACATCCATATCAATTCTAGACCATTTCGTGTATTTTGGCATATGTAATCAATGTAAATGATATAAAGTTAATTGCTAATATAAAGAAGTAGAATACAGTTATTACTACCTTAGAATTTCTTAATGTGTGAAGTTATCGTGTACTTGACTTGTTTTGTTTGTAAGAAAAACAATCGATAACACGTACAGAGAAACTAACAGTCACACTTTTCAAAAGATTTTCAGAGACATCCTAATGGTGTAAGCAAGTCACCACCTTGAGCATTTAGCGGGATGGGGGTCAAATAAACGTAGTCGATTATTGCTGCCTCACTCCACCAAATACTCTGTTTTGGCAGTGACCCATAATCCAAGGACGAATTTAGATCGAAGATTTACATGTCTGAACATTCTCCTTTGAAGTAAAGAGATCCTGAATATACACCCTGTGTTTCTGGGAATCGTAAGAGGGTATACATCAATATAAAAAGCTGCTGGATCCGTAAGTTATGCTGTATTCAGTGACTTCCCATACTGTTGTGCCTGCTTAGGATCATACAACAACGGTCGGGAACTATGGGAACCGCCCTAAAAATTTTTGGGGTTGTATATTTTTTATGTATTTTCAGCTCTACGGCATTCCACCATATTTAAAGAAAATGGTCGGTATTCTTCCTCCTGTCCTTGCACACCCTACCTAAGTTTGACAAGTTTGATGTTACTTGGTGAGAAAGCCCCCGCGCATCAGTCATGCCCGTAAATGCTGCTGACTGCTCCCTTATCATTTGATACGAGGCCACCTGATCAGTTTCCATTTCGACGACAATATTTGTCTCCAACCTCAACAAAGTACACGTCCACAACCTGCATCCAACTCCACTAACCTCAAGACGCTTTATCAGCTATAAAATTTCGCTGACGGCTTTTAAGGGGACCAGTTGCTACGTGCGTGCTTCCTTACCTTAAGGGAAAGTTTTCTTTTATAGTGAGCAGTTAAAAAGCACAGTATTATTAATGAATTAAGGAAAAAAAGTATCTTTTAAATGAAAACTAAGAATTTGTTATAGACTACATACAAATGAATCATTAAGTCAAGCACGAATGTACTTCACGCAGCCCATCCATGAGTGTAGTTCATGCAGACCACATATGGATGTACGACACGTAGACTATCCATAGGTGTGCTTCATAGAGCTTATCCATGGGTATATTCATGCAGGCTTTCGAAGGGTATACTTCATGCAGGCCATCCATGAGTGTGCTTTATGCAGACCATCCATGTGTGTGCTCCTTGTATGGGCACCCGACTGTAGGGGTATGAAAAACATCCATATATGAAACAGGAGACATTTAAAGTCCATGAATATCAATACCAAAGTAAAATCACTTTATTTGTAATGAGGCGATGGACTTACTCCTTACATCAGGTGGTGCAACAGCTCCTCTTGCTGTACTTCTGCGCTTGGAATCATGAAAGGGAATATTGTAGGTGTAGCAATTACTTTTTTTTTTTTATCCAGTCATACAGTTCCAGTCAAACTGAGACTTGGCGCTAAATGTTTCTTAAAAGGAGAACATCAAAAGGGGTTTATGATGGTGTAGGTTTATGTTGTAGGGTTTATTATTGTGTGGGGTGATGATACTGTGGGTTTATGTTGATGTGAGATTATGATGGTATGTGGTTATGTTGATGTGAGATTATGAAGGTATGGGGTAACAATTGTCATCAATGACCATCAGTGTCTCTTTGCAACAAATAATTAACAAATTTGCAGTAACAGTATTTATGGTAAATAAAACAGGTTTGCATGAAATGATAATTCCTTTAAAGATATGAAATGAATATGTTTGCATTTTCTCTGATCAGTTTGGTAATAGTTTTTAAGAATCGTATGTGAAGTTCAAATTAGTATGTTCAATATATTATATGCATGCTAAGCAGACAACTCTGTTGCATGACGTCGATTAATCTTGCATTCTGAAAACAAAATAATGGTCAGTAAGTTTCTCAAAAATTAAAGTATATTAAAAGTTGTGATATACATCGTAATGGCAACTAAATATTCAAGGTAACGATTGATGAAAAGAAATCATTTCTTTTTCTTATGTTCTCAGTCATTTGATGTGATCGAAATATGTCAATAAACATCATACTATATACAGTTATATTATGGTCAGAATAACTTCAAGACACTGCATTTTGAACAGGGGCTCTTTACGGTTTAACGCTGTCACTCAGCACAGTGAATCACATCATTAGTATGACATGTGCATAACCACACACAAAAAAAAAAATAAGAATGCTAAATTACGTTATATGAAAGAACCTATAGGGTTCACAAAGTAAGGAATGAAACATTGTCATAGTAACTACTAAGAACAAAGAACTGTTTACTTCAAGTAAACAAAGTCAATGATATCCAAGTCTTTTTTAGTATGTTCGCATTGATTGTTGATAATTTCGCTTAGTCAAAAGACATGTTGTGATAGAAAAGTCACCAAATACATAACATATTGAATACATAACATATTCAATTGTTCATGCAAATCTGAAGGGACCGCAAGCATTAAGGCACAGTATACTCAACAAACGTATTGTTTGGTAATATTTAGGCACCATAAGACATCAAGCTAAATTTTGTTAACGAATTCATAACTGAATATGAAAATTCATACTAAGCATGATAGTTTATTCTTTTACTAAAGTTAAAACTAAGGTCATGAGCCATGCAAACTGTAATACAGAGAATTATCATGCCTTGGCAAGTTCTCGAATCATGTGACCATGATGCTGTCAAGAATCAACTTTGTCGGACGTACGATACAATAGCTTGAACTGTCATAAAAGGTAATTTTTTTGTAACTCACGCATTATTTGACCCTTCGTACATAATTCGTTATCTCAAATGATTAGAAACTTTTGGTTTATGTGTGGTTTAGGATATAAGGCGTGCTGTATGAAACTTTGAGCTTGGTGACGTCATGCATCAGGAAAAGACGGCGTAGTTATAGAGTGACTGTCGGTGCGTTAGTGTAAGCTTGTTCAAGAGAAGGAGATCCTAAAGTTTAGCAAGATGGCGGAAAATAACCTGGGCTGTGGCCCTCTCACCGTCAAGTACTTGGTGTTTCTCTTCAACCTTGTATTTTTCGTAAGTAATTACAATGTTTTTCAGTTGATGGTATTTGAAGTGTAGTATACTTGCTGTCTCTGTCAAGCAACTGTTATGTTGCTTGTCTGGTTTGGGGCAGATCTCACCATTATGAAGATTTATATGATAAACAAGGGTTTTGACTGCTTTGGATGTCATAACGTATATGACTGTGATGGGATTTTGGGTGGGGTTGGGATGTAAAGGTTGGGTTGCGTCACGTGAGCTCGTTACTTGGGTCATGGCGGAACTGGCTGTTGTGATGTTTTTAAGTTCCCCGAGCATGGTGCCTATTAAAGGACTTGAAATTGTTATATATTGATTAGGTTAATAAAGTAACAAACAGTAGACGTTTATAGAGATGATTTGTTGTCTTCTATCACGTGGTCCTTCTTGCCCCATTTTTGGGTAGGGGGTATACACCAGTTATTTGCTCAAGCCTCTTTTTTTTCCTCTCTGGACGGGCATGGTTTTTGCCTCCCTCGCCCAATCACAAATAGAATTAGGAATTGCGGTTAGAAAGGTTGCAAACAAAGATACTTTTTGGACCTGTTGAAATTATTGAAACTGTACGCAGTTAAGAGAAATAGATTACCGTTTCGGACATTCACTTGCTTGGAAGTTGAAATTGTTATTCCTGTGACTTTTTATTGGATTAGCACAATTCTGACCTTCATTTCTACTGCATATTACTATCTTTTAGAGACATCCCTCCCTCTGTCTAACGATAATAGGGGACCCCCAGCGGGAAAGGGGTTTAGGGTTGGGGAAAACAGAGAAGTGATTTGCGTTAGAAATGAAGGTTGGACACGTTCAAAAGACAGCAGAAACCACCAGGAAAACAATTTCTCCTAAACCAAACCTAACAACCTATCTAAAATTCGCTGGATGTTGGAAACTGTAATAATACAAAGTAAAGGTTAGACAAGTTCAAAAGACAGCAGAAACCACCAGGAAGACAATTTCTCCCAAACCAAACCTCACAGCCAGTCTAAAATTCGCTGGATGTTCTAAACGGTAATAATACAATATGATTTATTTATTATTATTATTATTATAACTACGTCGTCTTTTCCTGGTGCATGTCGTCACTAAGCTCAAAGTTTCATACAGCACGCCATATATCCTAAACCACACATAAACCAAAAGTTTCTAATCATTTAAGATTATTATTATTATTTATTATTAAACTGATCTTTTGATACTGAATATAATTTGATCATTAGGAAGGGTAGGTGAATTTTCATAAGCGCTCTGTACATTAATTGCTATTATTTCCGTATTTGATGTCAAGATATGCTGCAAATCACGCTGTGAGACGCATTTTTGAAATAGAACACCAGCTTTGCAGAATAAAATCATTATATATCCAAAGCTGATTTCGGTGTGGGGTTAAACAACTTTTACCCATATTTTTACCTCACTATTTCCCTCTGCTTTTAGGCCCTGCCCACTTGGTGGAAGTGGAAATACTTTTCTTAGTTTCATGTCATTCTCGTGAATGATTTTAGTGAGTCTCTCAATACTGTACCATTTTTGTGTAATTTTTGTCTGAAATGATGATGCAAGGCTAAATTGATAAATTATAGTACCACATATATCGTAATATTTAGTTGTAGTGCCTCGTAAATCTTTTGTTGGTGACATCTCATTTGTGTTGATATCATTGGTCATATTTTGGTGTAAAGGTCTCCTACCAGTAATAGATATCACATCCCCTCATATTATCTGAATTTGCTGTGTTGTTTAATGTGAATGCTTCAGTTGTTGCCCTTCACTGCACATTCTCAAGCCATAGCAATGGTATCATGAGTGGAGCCCAGACCGGATCTGCATATTCGACATGTAGTGTTTGCATTGATTTGTAACACGGTAAAAAAACTCTTCCAGGTAGTATAGCGATGTTCCTTTAATTGCTCTTGTAAGTGTTCGCACAATTTTTAGTAGATATATGAGTGGAGAAACCATATCAATGGTTTTGTTGCATTGCACATGACAGCTAGAGCATGGGTACGAGTAAATGTGTCCTTTCTTTGTCCCTTCCTGGTGATACCTTGCTAATGTGGGAAATGACAGACAAATATAAGAAAAGAATTGATAGGAGAAGGTTACCTTGTTTTAGATGACCTCTGGTATTTTTCAGATGTCTTTTCATGTGTGTCTGATCCCTTAGTGTATGTCGTGTTGAGTATTTTGTTTAGCCATATGGTACATATATCCACACGTCCAGGGAGAAGGTTTTCAGTAGGGTTTTTAAAGTCATCTCGCTTAAAAGAATGCAAGGAATTCTACTAAACTAATAGACCACTGGGTTCTAATAAAGCTGTTAATGATAGAGGAAGAGAAGAGAAACTGTTGATTTATTTGGTAAAAGTAGAAAGACTTTTTTTTTTTGTGAAAAGCATTATAACTTTTCATACAACTAAGGTGTAATTAATGTCAGTTGTGGATTTGAGGTGATATATTTGTTTATGCTTAAACATTTCAGTGATATTCATTTCAGCTATTCAAATTGGTAAATCATTGTGTTGACAATCCACTTAACTAAAAGGTACCATGCTCCATTCAAGGTTGAATTTTTGCCCAAGAGTTTGTATCCACCACTACAAGTGAAATCATACAAAACCCTCCTCAAGTAGCTTGTAAGATTAAGATTATTGAAGCCTTATTGAAGTCTTTCATGGTTTTGAAAACTTGTGTTAGATTGCCCCTTGACCTTCTAATGTTTAGATTTAAGTCTTTTAGTCAGCTTTTGGAAGATTTGTTTCTGAGTCTGGGAATCATCTTGATAGTTTGCCTCTTTATCCCTCTATTCTGTCCATCTTTCTTCAAATATGGTGACCAGAACTGAATGCAAAATTTTAGGTAGAGATGCACTTGTAGAGTGAGGATAGTTTCCCAAGACTTAACTTTGAAAGCTTTGTAAGCAAATCCAAAAATGTTATTATCCCTTTCCGTTGCTTTTGTGCACTGCATACTTATGGCTTTAGGTCACCAAAGATTATTACACTCAAGTATTCTTCCTGATATACCTATTATAGCTAAACAGAATTCATCTAGTAGCCTGACTTTCCATTTTTTACCACTGATATGTAAGAATTGAGCTTATCTGACTACCTGTGAACCAAGTCAACCAATTTGTCTCTGCTGCGAATTTGAAGCTGCAGACGTTGAGTTTCTGTTGTAGATTTATTTATCAACTTAGAATCATCCATGACTTTCCATAGCTTACAATGCAGCCCATTATCAGTATCATTTATATGTATGAGAAAGAGAATCAGTCCGAAGACACTTATTACACTAAACCATTCAGGGGCTGACACTTATTACACTAAACCATTCAGGGGCTTAACCATAAATCACTACTCAGTAACGACTACCCACTAAGTTCTCCATGTCTACTGCGTGACAACCAGTGTTAGTAGCCTTTGATGTGGAACTTTATTGAATGCTTTTTGAGTCTACTTAAACATCACATACTTTACTTTAATCATACATCTTGGTCATGTCAAAAGAGGAATCAGAAATATTAGTTAAATACATCTTGGTCATGTCAAAAGAGGAATCAGAAATATTAGTTATACAAGAATGGTTCCAGGCTGAGAATCATTTATTAATTTGTTGATCTTTAAATGGTGTACAGTTTCATCTCGAATGGTGGTTTTAGTAAGTTTCCCATCTTCAGAGGCCTCTTGCCATTGATAGGTATGAGTATACATGCATTGAATGTATGCCATTTTACCAACATGGCATCAAGTTTTGAATATCCATAGCACTATCAGCAATTTTTCAAATAATTTCACAATAACATGTGGCCATGGGCTGCTTGTAGCCCAGCATGGCATCTCGAGCACTTACAGGGAGTGTCAACCAAGTGGTGTTGCTACAGCAAGCATTGAGGTACCTTTTCTGCAGCAAAACTGGTTGGCTGTGTTGTGGGAGCACTGAGGTGTGGCATCGGGGATGACACTGTCAGCATATTATTTTTAAAAGTTTTTACATTACTTCTTTGTACTCCTATAGAAAAGTAATGTTTGAGATGTACAACATACATAAATTTAACCATGAAATGTTCTTTATATGACTTGATTTTTCTCTCAAGAGGTACCTCCCCATTTCCCATAAGCCTTGTACCTTGCCAACCAAGGGGTCTTCAAGGAATGTAACCCCAGTTGTTGGCTAGAGACTTCTGTATTTGTCTATACTCACTCTGAGCTGTACATTTTGCATATAAATGGCTGCTCTCTTGTTTTCTGTATCTGTTCCATAGCAGTTCCTGGGCAATACCTCCATTTTATAGTATATCATAGAAGTGTCCATGTTGACTGACTTAATCCAGTCCATATAACTCTTCCCCAGTCAGGTTATTTTAGTGTTTCCCCTAACATGCTGTAGCTTCCAGTTTTGAAGTTTAGTTTCTCTTCCTTTTTACTGTCTTGTATCATATATGTAAAAAGCAAGTATAAATGCAAAACTCTTGATAGCATGGTCACTCTTTCTTAGGGGGGAATTATACAATTTTTTTTTATCTTTGGCATCTATAATTATTAGGTCTAAGATGGAAGGTTTATCATTGTAATTTGTCCAGTTGCATGTTGATGTCACCAGATGTGATAATTCATTAAACTATTTTTAAGAAAGTAGCTCCAGCCTCAGAAAATCTCAGTCACTAGTACTATGGAAGTCTGTTAGGATTAACCCTTAGGTTATCAATTCAGCTGCTGTCATTTCCAATTAGAGAGTTCTTTTCATTTTCTCTTACAAGCCAATGTAGATTACCATATGTTATAGCTTACCTGTCTGCTATGCAAAAAGCAAAGCCTTATTGATTTCATTTGTTTCCAGAAGTTCAGATTTTAACCCATTACTCTCTCTAGACTGATATGCAGACTGAGTGATGACTAAGACGGATGTTTGTTTATTGTTTCTTACCCCTATTTCAACCTTGACATTTCCATATTTTGAAGAAATTATTCTGAAGACCATTTAGAATAATGTAATTAGATCCTGCATATCTTGTACAAGATGCTCGTACTTCAGTACGTAATTACTCTCATCTACTTTCTATTATTAGCTCTTTGATATTTTATTTTATTTTATGTATGGTTTGCCATGCCTCACTATGAACTTTTTTTTGCAGTTATCTGGGCTGATCCTGATTGTGGTGGGGGCCATAGCTCAAGGTTTCTTCAGTTCGTATATGGACTTCTTTGGTGAAAGATATGAAACCCCAGCCATTGGTGTCATCATCTTGGGACTTGTCATTCTAGTCATCTCCTTCTTTGGATGCTGTGGAGCCAAGAAAGAAAATGTTGTCATGCTGAGGATAGTAAGTACATATGCACATATTGTGTATAATAGCTATAAATTAGTTGTGACTTGTAAAAGATTTGTACATGTTAATGTAAGAATTTAATGAGGTGATTCAGTGTACTCTTTATGACTTTAAGATGTGTAGAATGTTAGATGTTTAAGAAAGTGCAAGATTGAAGATGTGTATGGTACAAGTTATTATAATTTGAAGTTTTGTTGTGTTGCAGTGCAAATTTAGTTCTGTTACAGTATATGGAATTGAATGGGTAACAATGAAGGTGAAATACTGTAGAAATAGGCCCAAAGGAGCAGTCAGTACGAATATTAACTGTTCTTGTGTTAATTGATTGATTGTACATTTTTATTTATCTACTGGAAAAGGGTGGGGATATACAACAAGGCAGAACATTGAAGCAAGTTAAATTTCTTATGTTAAAAAACTAGTGAGCTGAATGTACTTTTTTCTTTTTTTGATACTTTGATTTTAGATAGTCCTGAATTGTAGATTTACATGCACGTTACAGTCCTGAATTGTAGATTTACATGCACGTTACCTAAAAAGAATCAGCCTTAAAACTTAGAAGCTATTGATGACATCGGAAGAAATATATGTACTGTAGAATGTTAAAATCTGAAATTCCTAGGACCAAGGAATTTTAGGAGTCTGGAATTTTATGGATCCTGGAAGTACATTGGTCTTAGATTGGTCTGAATGTGTCATAACTATTTTTTTTCATACATATTCGCCATTTCCAACGTTAGCTAGGTAGTGTCAAGAACAGAGGACTGAGCCTTTGTGGGGAAAATCATCACTTGTCTTCCCTTCCATTCTTTTGGAAAAGTAAAAGCTGGGGAAGGGGGAGGATATCCAGCCTCCTGCTGCCACCCCTTTTAGTTGCATTCTTTAACCTAATATTTGTACTGGATTCAACTGATGGTAAAACATATTATTTTTAGATTTTGTAACACAAATTCTCTGTCAGTAACAGTATCTCAGGCAAGATGAGCTTACATGTCATGTTTGCTTAAATCTCTAAAACTATTTGGTACCAGGATCATTGTTTTCTTCCTCTGAGGCCTCTAAGATATGTATGATAACTAACAGTTTGAAACAATCCCCCCTTTATACTTTATGTTATTGTAATAAGTTTGAGTTACCAAAATTTGGTTAGCACACATATCTCTAGGAATTTATAAGTAGAAACATTTTTTAAATAGGAGTAGTAGGTAGCAACATAAGTTGGGAGCATTAGATAAAGTAGTAAGTTGAAGCATTAGTTGGATTAAGTAGTAGTACTTGGTAGGAATATAAGGAAGTAACCTTTAAAAACATGCGATAGAGTTGCGCTCTTCTTTTGGCTTTATAAGGGTGAGGCACTAATGTCTAAGAAGTAACATTTGAGTTTCTCCAGTTATGGATTCTCGTTTGCCATGGTCACTCCCTAGAGGGAGTTCCCAAAGGGAATGGGCATCAGAAATATTGATAGATGTATAGTGATACTTGGTTCAAGAGGTATTTGGAATGCATTGTAGTGTTTCGTTTCTTTTAGTATTTGAATGGCTGGTTCCAAGTTCATTGATGTGGAGTTTTCCATGATAATACATAGTTTTTTATAACTTGATTTGTATTGTACTTTCTTTTTGTTCATTGCCCTAGTTTTCTCTTGAATTGCTTGTAGAGTAGTATTGATGATAATGTTTTCCATACCATGTTAACCTTGCATAATCTTTCCTTTACAGTTTGCTTTTTTGATGATCGTTGTCCTTATTCTTGAATTTGCTGCTGCAGTCACTGTTGCAATTATGCGACCAAATATTGAAGAATTAGTCACAAAGAATATGAATGAAACGATGTACCACTACAACAAGACACTTGTAGGCAGAACTTGGGATGATATGCAGAAGACTGTGAGTATCTGCTTGTTATGTTTTTTGTATCATTTATGCTGGAGGGATTTCTTCGACCCCAACTTGTATTGCAAAAATGATTAATTTTGTTGCATTTTGTTTACTTGTAGGTCTGATATCTTTTCATTCTGCCATAATGTATGCTTTAATATTTTGTTTTTGTGTTTACTCATTTGTTTATCCTTTTTTCACTGGCTTGCATACAGCCAAATTTTGTTGCATATAGCCAGGTTCTGTCCTGTGTCTTGCTTGCTTTCTACTTTGTTTTGCACTGCCGCGTTTGGTGGATGCAGTGCCCTTGCTATTATTCCCTTTTGTGCTTCACTTTTGCTTAATCTGTATATCACCTTTGTGCATTCTGCTTATAACATTTACCCCCCCTCTGCTTATCATGTTTCCTCACTTTGTACTTATCACTTTTGCTCACTCACATCATGTATGCCAGCTCTCATCATATCACATTTTGGACTCTAATCATCATACTTGTGCACTCTCGGCTCTTCACTTCTGTTCACACTTTGCTACTCCATTTTGTTCACTCTTCTTTTCACTTGCATACTCATTCTTTACTTATCACTTTTATGTTCACACTGTGTCTTTCACTTTCATGCTTACTCTCAGCTTATCACTTGCTTGCTCACTGTTATTCACTTTCATGCTCACTATTTTTCACTTTTGTGCTAACCCTGTTTTTTGCCTTTATGTTCACTGGCTTCTCTGCCTTAGTGCTCTCATGCTGCTTTTTGACTTTGTGCACACCCCATACTCTTTCCTTCTGTATCCTTTTTGCTTCCTTTTTCTGATATTTACTTTCAAGCTCATTTTTGGTGCTGTATGGTTTCTTGCTTGTATTTTGTATATCATCACTTTAATCCTCACTTTTTGCTGTTCTTCAGTTTAGCTTACTTTCAGTTTTGCTATCCTGTAAACTCAATTCTTTTTAGGTCAGTCCAATCTGCCCATCTCACACTGCCTTGCACTGTTTATCTTATTTTATTCATCTATGATTTTGTCCATGAGGGCACAGTAAATATATTGTCTCTGTAAATGGATGGAGCCATGGAAGCAATGCTATATCTCTCAACGCTGGGTTGCTGCTATTGTCTTTGTTGTGTTTTTTGAGATGGCCATCTCTGTTCAGATTTCTTTGTGTGTAGCAAGTGTCTTCTTCTTATTGATAAGACAAGTAAAGGGATGCATGTGTGCAAAACATAAGACAAGTAAAGGGATGCATGTGTGCATGCTTGCCAGTTGGACTGATGCCATTCATCTGTCTATTTCTAATCAAAAACATGGTAAATCATATACACATTTTCATAGAGGAGCAGTGTATACAGCACACATTCAACATGGTAAATCATATACACATTTTCATAGAGGAGCAGTGTATACAGCACACATTCACAAATTATGCCAGAATGATATACTATCCATGCCTTACCTGATTTATGGTAAAAAATGCTGAGACAAGAAAGTGAATGTTTACGTAGCGTGGTAGAGACTGACACCAAGCTTTGTTTGAGTCTGTCTTCTGCTGGCTCCGGCAAGTGGCAGCATGTATTAAGAGTCTAGATGCCACAGCAAGATTCATAGAAAGCTGTAGTTCATTATAGGTGAAGTTAGACACTCAAGTTGAACAAAGCTCAGAGTGGGAGATTTGTACCATTGGACACAAATGGTAAAAGATAGGCACATTTTGTCATTTTCCACATCTTTGGAATTTACTATAATGTCCTGTTGAACAGTATTGTGATAGGCTAAGTAAGTGCCTTAGTGCCTTCCTTCAACAATATGGAGAGACTTCATCTGGCCATGTGCCTTATATGGCTCAAGTTGTTTAGATAACCTGATTTCATCACTTCTTATTATTTTTATTTTCCGGGACCTGTACCCCCTTCCTTCCTGACGCTGGTGAAGTTTCATCCTCCTCTTTGAAAATACTTTGGTTTCCCACATATATCCTATAAATTCATCATTTAGTTTCCCTTTATTTCCTAGTCTTCAGCAGTCCTTTTTTTTAGTCCCTTGCCCTGATTAGTTTTTATAACATAGTTTCTTCCTGTGAATCTAATGAAAGGCAGTGGATAGTTTTTTTTACCTTGTCCATAAAACTCTCTTCAATACATCTCTGCTCCTCTCTCGTTACCTTGCAGGACTAATTTCTTAATAATCTCATTTGCCTTTGTAACGCTGGCTAGCTTCAGTGTTACTTGTGTGAATATTATCTATTTGTATTGTAGGGGAATGGATTTGTACACTTACTCTCTTCTAAATTTCTGTATGTTGTCAGCATATATCTTGTCTTTATTCATAAGTTTTTTGCATAATTGCATGTCTGCTGGTTGTTTTATCCCTATATTACTCTTTGAACTTCTCAGTGTCTTGGTGGAATAGTATTTAGGAAAAGGTAAGAAGTTGCATGCAGCTTTTATGGATCTGGAGAGGCTTATGACAAAATCAAGTGGAATGCCATGTTGGACGTGTTATGGATATATGTTATCGGGGACAACTCTTGGATGGTGTGAAAGCCTTTTAGAGAGGAGCAATACATGTGTAATAGTGGATGGAGAGCTGAGCAAAAGTTATGGGATACATGTAGGTGTGAGGCAGGGCTGTGTGATGTCACTATGGCTTTTTAATTTATATATAGATTGAGTGATAAGAGAGAGGAAAGGTTGACAAAGTGGTTGTATGTCACTATGGCTTTTTAATTTATATATGGATTGAGTGATAAGAGAGAGGAAAGGTTGACAAAGTGGTTGTATGTATCAGAGGTGGAGGGAACAAGAAGTGGGAGACCAAATTGGAGGTGGAAGGATGGAGTGAAAGGGATTTTGTGCAGTTTTGGTCTGAACATGCAGGAGGGTGAAAGGCGTGCACAGAATAGAGTGAACTGGAACAGTGTGGTCTACTGGGGTCGACATTCTGTCAATGGACTGAACCAGGGCATGTGAAATGTCTGGGGTAAACTATGGAATGGTCTATGGGGCATGAATGTGGATAGGGAGCTGTGGTTTCAGTGCATTACACATGACAACTAGAGACTGAGTGTGAGCGAATGTAGCCTCTTTCATCTGTTTCCTGGCACTACCTCACTGATGCAGGGGGTGGCAATACTATTTCCTGTGGGGCAGGTTGGTGTTAGGAATGGATTAAGGGGAGCAAGTATTAATATGTACATGTGTATTTGCATGTGTATGTATATATGTATATGTATATGGCAGTGATATTTTCCCGTGGGGCGGGATGGCATCAGGAGTGGATAGAGGCGAGCAAGTCTTAATATGTACATGTGTGTATTTGTATGTATGTATATATGTTGATATATATATATATATATATATATATATATATATATATATATATATATATATATATATATATATAT
>JAYMFT010204305.1:0-11619 GCA_038088735.1 Panulirus argus | reverse complement strand
GGATGCATACTGCCTCCGTGGAGACAGAGCTCTTCAGGGGGTAGGAAATTGCGTGAAAGTGGTGGACGACATCTTGTACGACAATGACCTCCCAACCCACGTCAAGCAGATACACTAGATGTTGACATGATGCCAAGACAACGGCATCACATTGAACAGGGACAAATTCGTCATGGTGGAACCCCAAGTTCACTAATGTGGATATAACGTCTCATCTGCAGGGATAGCAGCGGACATCGGGCGAGTCCGCGCCGTTCAGGAGTTCCCATGCTAGCCAACATTACCGACCTTCACTCGTTCATGGGTCTGGTGAACCAGCTGGCTGAGTTCACGCTGCACATCGCAGCTGCAGCCCAGCCCCTACGCCTACTACTTAGCCCTAAGTCTGCATTCACCTGGACACCGGACCATGATGAAGCCTTCCATTGTGCCAAGACCTTGCTCTCTCAGCCTCCTATTTTGACACATTCTGACCCTGCGTTGCCAGTCCTACAACAGGAGCCTCTGCTTTCAGATGATGTCCCCACCAGACCGTTTAAGTCGGTCTCCGTGGACTTTTTCACTGTGGGTGGAAAAGCCTTCCTGGTCATTGCAGACCGGCTGTCTGGTTGGCCCACCATCGCCCCCTGTGGTACCGACGCTACTACCTCCCGTACCATCAGGGCCTTCTGCAGGTTCTTCAGGGAAACTGGTGTTCCACTCCGCCTCAGGACAGACGGAGGGCCTCAATTCACCAGCTCCGAGTTCCAGGCCTTTGTCAAACATTGGGGAGTACACCATGTCATCTCCTCCCCACACTACCCCCAGTCCAACAGCCATGCTGAGGCGGCTGTCAAGTCTGCTAAACACCTCATCATGAAGACAGCCCCTTCAGGTAACATCGACACCGTGGAATTTGACAGGGGCCTCTTGGAACTCAGGAACACTCCCACCATCACAAGAAGATCACCAGCCCAGGTGTTATATGGTCATCCACTATGTACGTGCATTCCCGCCCACCCCTCCTCTTTCACCGCAGAGTGACAGGAACGTACAGAAGACTGTGACCGACATGCCGTCACCCACACTGACCAAGTCAAGGCCCATTACAACAGCCATGCCCGTCCCCTTCCCAGACTGTCCATGAGTGACCATGTCAGGATTCAAAACTCAGACACCCACCGCTGGGACAAGGTTGGGGTGGTCATGGGCTGTAGAAGCAACAGAACCCACGACTATGAGGTGAAGCTCCCGAGCAGCTGTGTTTGGTGGCATAATCTTTGCTTTGTACGCCCCATACCTGATCCGAGTGCTGACCCCCTCCCCCACATCTCTGTGGTCCCTTGCTCCCAGTCCTCAGTACCAGTAACAATAGTAGACCAACCCTCCAATGCCCCACGCAGATCACCAAGGCTCAGAAACGAGCCACTTATGCCTCTGCTTCAGGCGCAAAGGGGGGAGGGAGGTGTGGATATGTGAACTGACACATATACTGACTCCTACCTCTCATGTATATATACTATATTCACTACCACAGTGTGTTCAGTAGCAACAGCCTACTAACCATTCATAACTGGTAACTGCATTACCTTGGTAATACTGTTTTCAGCTAGGGAGAGCTCGTGTGACTGTTACCACGCCAGAGGTCCTGGCGAGCTGGTGTTGGTCAGACATGTCTGCCTAGCACAGCGTTTTCCCTGTCTTTTCTGTTAATAAACCTAGTGTGTGTGCAACCTACGGTTATCATTAACCCTAAACAGGACACAGTGAGTTCCCTGTCAATAAGTATCTAGGAGCTTTCTTGGGTAAGTGTGGTGATATGGAAGGAGAGATAAAGGAGAGTAGTACAGGGTAGAAGAGTCATTGGTTCATTAATAGAAAAATGAAAGTATGGAAGTGAAGAGAGGATTAAGGGACAGCATAGTCCTCCCAATCCTGACCTATGCAACCGAAACATGGACATGGAATGAATAACAGAGGTCAAGAATCCAGGCTGTGGAAATAAGCTATTTGAGATCATTTGGCAAGACTAGATGGAATGAAGAAAAATGAAAGGGTGTATGAGAGATGTGCTATGGCAGGGAATGCAAAGGGAGTGAATTATGGAGTGGTAGAATGGGTGAAACGTAATACTTTGAGGTGGCTTGAGCATGTGGAAAGAATGCAAGAAAGGGAGTTTACAAGGAGAGTGTATGATAGTACAATTAAAGGGGTTGGTGTGAGTGGAAGACCACCTGTGCATGGGCAAGTAGGGTAGAGGAATACTAGAGGGAGAGAAGCAGTGGAAGAATGCATGGAATGATGTATGTGAAGGAGGCATGTAAGGACAGGGATAAGTGGAGACTCTTTTGTTGTGGACACCCCTTGATGGGAGTTCCCAGAGGGAACAGGCATGAGAGTTTATAGAACATGAAAATATTTAGAAATTTTACATCTCTTGCGCTGAAAATAAGCGAGTGACTGGCCAGCTATGCGGGGAAGATATGGATGGAGTTGTTTCTTCTTGAACTTATTTTTTCATTCTATTCTCATTTCAAACACAATCACAACATTGTGCGAATAACATGAATCAGAAATATTACACTTCACCCCACAATACAAATAATGCTAGTTTCTGGATAGCAAATGGCTGGCATGTGTGGGAAGGATATTGAACATTCTTATTTTTGTTATCAAAGTCTTTGATTTACCCGTTGTTATGTAAAGAGAAAATTTAGCTCAAGTATTACACAATTTCTTGCATGAGCTTGAGGTAGGTAGAGATTCCTTACGGGCCTCTCTCCTTTCAACACAATTCCATTAAATTCACTCCCAAAGGCAACTATTTCTTAACAATAATATTTTTTTTAAATTTGTCAGCCATTTCCTGTGTTAGCAAAGTAACACCCAGAACAGACAAAGAAAGGCCTCATTCACTCACTTCCGTTCTCTAGTTGTCATGTGCAATGAACCAAAACCACTTTTATAAATGCCTCATACAAATCCTTCTGTTTCTCTATTTCTCACACACTTTTCAAAGCAAACACCTGATCCACAAATCTTCTACCGCTCCTAAAACCACATTGTTCCTCCCCAATCCGATGTTCTGTGCATGCTACCACTCTCCCATACAACTTATTGTGTACACTCAACAAAAATACCTCAGTAATTGGATCATTGACGTTTATTCCTCTTGCCTGTATACAAAGGCACTTTATTGGCATTCTGCCAAATCTTCAGGCTTCTCACCATATATACATACATTGCAAAACCTAACAAACTAATCAATAACACAGTCACCCACTTTCTAAAGAAATTCAACTGCAATACCATTTACTCTAGCCACCTTGCCACATTTCATTTTAAGCAAAGCTTTCACCACCTATTCTTTCACCAAAAGACTTCCCATGAATCCCTCACTTCAAATACCTCCCTGACCTACACAACTTCTATCTACCACCCAATTTATTGAACATATTCAACAATCCTTTAAAAGTACTCACTTCATCTCCTTTTCACCTCACCACCTCTCCCTGTTGCCATTTCCACCCCTCACTGATGTTCTCATCTGTTATCTTGTTTTTATCACATGATTTACCTCTTTTAAAAACATTTCCTTATTCTCCTAAAAGTCTGTTGATACTCGCTCACCCTAACTCACTTGCCTTCTTTCACAGCCCCTGTACCTTCCTTTTCATCTCCTGCCACTTTTCCTTATACATCTCTCAGTTGCTTGCACTACTCCCCTTAAAGAACATCTAAACACCTACCTTATGTATTTCTCTAGCAACTCAACTTCGTTTTCCCATCATTCATTGCTTTTTCTCCCCTGCCCACCTTCTGCATGCCACACACTTCTTTCACACATCAGCATTGCCTCTCTAAATACCTCTCATTCCTCGTACACTCCCTTAGATGCATTTACTCTCATCTTATGCCAATATATACTTATTCTCTCATGGTATCTCTTCACATAAGTCTCTTTTCCAGCCTCCCTTACTTTCACCATTGTTTTCTCACCCATATCATTTCCTCTTTTCCTAAAGCTTTTTCAAATCTTCACCCTCACCTCTATTATGTGATAATTGGACATCCCCATAGCTACCCCTCTTAACACATTTACATCCAATGGTCTCTTTTGTATTTCCCTATCATTAGTATGTAATCCAAGACTTCCTGCTTTCCATCTCTACTCCTCACCCATGTATACTTATGTACTGAATGAAAGATAGGAAAGGTTGACAAATCAGTTTCAAAACCTTATTTTAGAATGTATATCCATTTCAAATTAATGTATTTTTATTATATGTATATACTCATCTAGTTTTTACATTAGATTCGAAAGATTTTTCAATTGTATTTTCATTTATTGAGACATTCTAGGGTGTCAGATACAATTTAATTCTCTACTTCCATTTCATCTGATTCAGTACCAAACAACTTGGTCATAACAGCCCAGAAAACCTTACTGACAGAAGAATTAGCAAACTTCTCAAGGTAACTCACTCCTTCCTCAGTACAATGGGCTAAGCTAGGGTCAATAGGCA
The DNA here is from genome assembly GCA_038088735.1 of Panulirus argus. Lineage (NCBI taxonomy): Eukaryota > Metazoa > Arthropoda > Malacostraca > Decapoda > Palinuridae > Panulirus > Panulirus argus. The sequence continues at coordinate 7,114 of JAYMFT010204305.1, read as the reverse complement.
CTCGACCCAAGAAGGGTACGTTAGTCCTTTCTGCTAACTGCTCTCCACCACCAGTAGCCAGTATGTTGCTGCACTCCTGAAAGAAAACAGTTCATTTATTCTTTTGTGTTACAGGATACTGCACTATTCAAAAATCAGCTGCAAACTGTCACCCTTAAATAGGAAAGCTAGGAAGAACCTATACAAAATCCATGCAGAAACAACTGCCTGCCCATCCTTCACTCCTAATGCAACATGCAATGCAATCAAAACTGAGAACTCTCTTGCAATATGTCCTGACAACATATCAAACTTTCACAAAAAATACTTTAACCCAATTTCAATGTAAGCAATTACAGATATCTTCAACCACTTATACCTACACAACAAATTCCTAACATCTGGAAACTTGCCAACATAATACCAACCCAAAAACTCTCAAACAACCTACCCCATCTACCTCAGTATCTAAACTCACTGAAAAATTTATTGACAACAGCATCAAGCAAAATATCCTACTCTCATCCACGCAACATAGCTCCAGACCCAACTGCTCCATCACCAGCACAAACTACACATAACATCCTAGATGGCTTCAACCAACCACAACCCCAATCCCACAATACTAGTAACAATAAACTTCATCCAAATATTTGACACTGTTCCCAGACACATCCTACAAAATAAATATTTGACACTAGCCTTCACAACACTGACAAATGGTGGTTTGCCAGTTTTATAGCTGGCCAGGATGCCAAAGTCACACAAAACAGCTCCACCTAAACAATTCAACTTTACAATGGAGTTCCTCTTAACATCAGTTCTCTCTCCAAGCCTCTTCCATACCCTTCTATGTTACCTCCAGTAAACCACAACACAAATGTCTTCTCATATGCAGATAACCTCACAATCATAACTCCCTGACACCAAAGTTGCAACAAACAAGCATGCAGCACAACTGTAATGTTGGCTCACCCATAGCAGAAAGTCTGCAATACCATATAAGTCTTCAAACACATTTTTAACCCCAACAGACAAATCTGACTTACCCTTCAGTAACCCTGAAAGGAGAGTCACTTCCACTGATCAAAATACTAAACATTTAAAGCATCACCTATAACAGACTACCCACACCAAAAACATCAACACAAAAGCAGTACACAAACTAAATGCTGCCCCCAGAACATTACCTGGCCCCTTAAGCATCTACAAACAATGCATCTGTTCCACACTAAACAAGCCTAACCTACCTGGTATTCCACCACCCTCAATACCAAATACAAAAATGCTGCAAAACACACAAAACAGAGTACTCGAGATCAATCACTGATTGATCAGCAACCAAAAAGATTCAGCACTTACACAATGAAGCAAAGATCTTAATACAACCCCATTAAACATGCTCAGCACTCAACTCTATGCAACAACCTGAGACCCCTCCCACCCAAACTCCTCCACAACTAACCACTGACCCCTAAGTAGAAATAAAAAGCCTACTCCTGCCTTGCACTTCAACAACCTCTACTCACAGATCCCCCAACATATATAACACTGACAAAAGATATGCATAATGAAATAACCTGACAAGCACTAAACTACCACCCTACCAATACAGTCATTAATAACAACCCACCAGACATACATCCATCTGAAACCACACTTCCCAGACAAACATGAGTCACACATTATTACAAATTTAGATTCAACATATCTAAAGACCCTTCATGCCTTGATACAACTACCACAGTGAGGACACCAAACGCTTACTCCTCATTTGCCCTGCACCACCCCCACATAATCATGCATGTAGTAAGCCAGATTAAGGTTAGGGTGGGTTCCCTCTCTTCAATTCCTAAGGCTTGAATAAAATGTTTGCAGTAAAGGTAGAATTATAAAACCCTTTTCATAAAGAAATACATCCATTTTCTAATTTAATTTGAACAAAACATATGCTGGGTACATGGAAAAAACTAGTTCTTCATCCATAAAACAAATATAACATTCTGATCATTCTAAAGGTGAAGTAATTCTATAAATTTCTTTCACATTTTACAACTTGAAAATGAGAAAAGTCTCACTGACATTCTGCAAATCCAAGAACTGATGAAGAAATGGACTTATTCAATGACCACATCCACTCTGTCATGTGCAATGCACTAAAATCACAGCTCCCTATCCAAAATCGGCCCAAGAGACCTTTCCATGGTTTCCCCTTACCACTTCACATGCCATGGATCAGTCAACTGCTAACACGTCCCTCCCCCCAGTTCATATTCACTCTTATACTTTGCATTCCCTACAGCCTTCTGTATGTTCAGGCCCCAAACACTCAAAAACTTTTTCATCCCATCCTACTGTCTCCAGTTTGTTCTACCTTTTCTCCTTGTCCCTTCCACTTCTGACCTCACCTCACTCATTCTCTACATATGTCCAAATCAAATCAGCTCATCCTCTTCAGATATCCTAACGACAATCTTCATATTACCACACCTCTCTCTTATGCTATGACTCCCATCTAAATTAACCCTCCTCAAACCTCATATTGTCCTCAACATTTAATTTCTAACAGAGTCACCTTGCACTGTACATACTAATCTATAGCCCATGCCTCGCAACCACACCACACAACACCATCAGGACTACTATACCTTCATGCATGCCCACCTTTGCCCTCCAAGATAGTGATCTCACTTTCCACATATTCCTCAATTATCCCAAGACCTTTATCTCTCTATCATCCTATGACTCGCTTAAAATCTCTGGTTCCATTCACTAGGCCATGCTCCTGGTATCTGAACAATTCCACTTCCTACAACTTCTCTCCATTCATACTCACACTGTCTCTTTGCACTGCTAAACCAAATAGTCTTGCTTTTAATCTCATGAACTCTCAAATTTACCCTTTCACACAATCTCCCAAACTCAGAAACCAGCTTCTATGGCTTCTCACTTAAATATGCCACCAGCACTGTGTCATCAAAAAACAGTAACTAGCTTACCTTCCAGGCCCCTCAACTCCCCACCCACAACAGACTACAGACCTATCCCTCTCTATAAAACCTCACCCATCCTATGACTCACTTCTGCTTCCAAGGTTCCATTCACTGCCATGTCCACTCCCAAGTATTTAAAACACTTTGCTTCCTCCAATTTTTCTCCTTTCAAACTCACACCCCCAACTAATATGTCCTTTAACCCTATTAAACCTAATAACTTTGCTATCATTCACATATACTCTCAACTTCCTCCTTTCCCTCACTCATCCAAACTCAGTCACCAACCTCTCCTCGTCATCCACCGAGAGGTCTTTCTGGTCTTTGGCTAAGGGCATCGCTAGTAACTTTTGTCACTACCTTTCCTTCACTTTTTCATTCTGACAGTACTATAGCTGTCTTTCCTGCAAACAAAGCAACTCTTGTATTACAGAAGGATTTTTACGGAAGGATCATGTACTGAAAAATAATGAAAACAGCTCTCAGCATTGGTAGGCTTCCTGTAGATCTTGAAGGAAAAGAGATCAGATTCCCTAGTTATCAACTCATCAAAAAATGACAATTTTCCATCTTAAATTTAACTCATAAAAGAAGACATCACAATCTTGGGAAGATCACCATAAGGACTAGACATCATCAACATATTTAAGCCAGATTTTTGGATGAGTACTGATTGAAGTTAGAACCTCAGTCTCAAAGTATTCCAAGAATAAGTTACTAAGAATGGGACTATGGGAATTTCCCAAGGCAAGACCAAATTCCTGTCTATAAAAATTACCTTCACCACCTAGGGAAACATATTATTGGAAACAGAAAGCTCTATTAAGTCCATGAAAGGTTTTATTGGCAGGGGTAAGGCAAGACTGAAATCGGGTAATTTCCTCCTTAGGTATGCAATGGTTTATTTAATGGGGACTTTAGTGAATAGAGAATTCACATCAAAACTAATGAGTGTATGTTTAGGCAAATTAATGTTCATAGCCTTTTTTACAAAATCTAAGCTATTTATAAGATAAGATGGAGAGATTTTTCCTTGAACATGGCTAAGGTGTTTAGCTAATCATTTGGTTAATTTTTAACCAGAAGAACTAACAGAGAATGTTAAAAGAATGTGTCAAGGGTAGAAGTGCTGGATACGAAGTGTTTGAAGACAATATGTGTTGTAAGGTTCTAATGAGTAAGTAAAAAAAGGGTAAGACATAGATATGGTAATAAGAAGAGAGTGGCTGAGAGAGCTGTAGAGGGCATGCTGATATAGTTTGGACATATGAATGAATGAAAAAAGAGCAATAGACAAAGAGGATATGTGTGTCAGAAGTGGAGAAAACAAGGAGAAGACTGAATTGATTGGAGATGGAAGGATGGAGTGAAAAAGATTTTATGAGCTCAGGGCCTATACATGCAAAAGGGTTAAAGGTGCACACGAGATAGAGTGAACATGAGTGATATGGCATATAGGGAGAGTATAAATGGACTGAACAAGGGCATATGAAGCAGCCGAAGGAAACCACGGGAAGGTCTCAGGGGTCTAATTGTGGATAGGGCAGTGGTTTTGGTGCTTCACATGACAGCTTGAGAATGGATATGAATAAATGAGGCCATTTCTTTATTCCTAGTGCAATCTTGTTAGTGTGGGAAACAGAGAACAAGCATGAAAAATATTAATATAAAAACATAATGTATCTTAGTAAAAATATGAAAAATATAACCTACTTACAGAGCAGTTAGGGCAAACAAAGCCGGACATATTCTCAATAATTCCAAGTATGTTGATTCCTGTTCGTCTACAAAATGTTAGCTCTCTGGCAACATCAGCAACTGCTACCATCTGTGGTGTTGTTACCAGAACAGCGCCAAGTACAGGTACACCTCTGGAACAAGATTCTTTTTATTCAGAATATACATACTACATGTTTATGCATAATGTGAATAGTTCTCTTATTTCTATCACCATTACATCCTTTCCTTATTCCAAGAGGTGAAGCAGCTACATACAGCTTCTCAAAGTATTTATGCATAACCAAAACTCACATCCAATGTGTTCAGGTGAAACAAAAACTTTCACACCAATATGTAATAGGTACTTCTACTTTTTCGCTTTGCAAAGTGGAGGGCTTCATCAGATGAGACAAACACTGTCATTCACATCACCTCTACACACAGGTCAGTCAGTGTGCAAATTAAGTATGCTGGTAGTGATAATTTAATTATGGATTAAATTGATGTTCTGAAATGAAAATGAATAATAAATGAACAATAGAGAAATACAATCTTTCAAAATGGTAAACAACTGATTCAAATGTGTGACATATTCAAAACAAAAATGATCATTAAAAATTTAATTCTCAAATTCACTTGCAAGGTTATGAATTTACAAAAAAGCAGGTGTGTTGTTATAAGTCAAAGATTATGGGTGAATCAAATATAAGGATTACACCATTAAGAATGTGGTTGGTCAAACACTTGTACTAGTCCTTGTGGTTAAACAGAGGTAAGCACAGATTATGGAAAAGCTTTCTAATGGATATACTGTTTCAAACTGGATATTTCACAAAAAGTTTTAGGGTGATTAAGTGGAGTCAGGGATCTTGAATAATTTCAGAATCAAATTATGCTTGACTGTGTATTTTATTTACTGAAACAAACTTAACAGCTAGATTAAAATGTTATAAAAAACCTGCCAATGAGTAACTATATGAAGATTCTAACATGAAGAAGCAGGTATAATGCACAGCATTCCCCTCATTTTTCACTTGTTTAACATTACTCTTATGTTATTCTCTGCAGCCAAACTCATTGTACAATGATTATATCTTGTATTAATCAGGAAATGTTTTCAGCCATTTGCATAGTATTCTTTTCAATATTTTTCTGCTCTACCATTGTATATTTTTCATTTTGTTTGATAAAGCATTAAAGAGTTCTCCCTCTCTTTCTTGTAGGGCTCTTGTATATATTTGATAAAGCATTAAAGAGTTCTCCCTCTCTTTCTTGTAGGGCTCTTGTATATTTTTGTTCGGTACATTTTTTTAAATATACTTCAAGGCATTCTCGTTCATTTAATTACTTTGTTCCTCTACAATGAGAATTTTACTCACAGTGTATTTTCTTAAAGTCCTTCAATTTGCTGTTCTGGACAAATTATTATATATTTCAATCTTTTGTATAAGTCACGCAATTCAAGTTTTCTTCAACCTTTCATAATAGTCTATATGTTAGCATTTCTGAACTAGCTCAAAATCATTTATAACAGCTTGTTTTGCTGATAGCCATGTAATGTCACATTTATATCATTAGCACTAAAGTTCTCAATAACCCGCTACTCATGGCCTTATTTCCGAAATTCAAGCATTTCCTTTATATTAATCCTATGTCTTCACATTTTCTTCTCTATCAATATCTGTTACAGTTTATCACATGAAAGATGTTTCCATTACATTGTTTTCCTTAACTTATTTTCTCACTCAATGAATTTCATCTAGTTCTTAACCCATTCATAAACTTGAATCTTACTGCATTTTCTCTTTTATCTTTTTTCTAATCTCACCATCTTACTCTGGTTTCATCTGCAACACACCTTACTATACTTAATCTCCATCATTGTCTCATATAGGACATCCTCTTCCCTGCACAGTTCTGTTTGCTACTACTTTGAATTATCTGTTCGTTAAAAACTGATTCACCTTCCTAGCTTACCTGTAATGTTTTGTGTTGCTTTATCTAACAAAATGCTATTATTATAAAATAGATTACCATAGCACAACTAAGAAAAGCAGTATCCATCCCCATTCCCTGAATCAGTGTGTCATGAAAGTCTTTGTAGCACATTATTACCTGAGTTTATGTATGTTCACCAAGTAGTACAATACTACCAGAGTTTGTGTATGTTTGTCATATAACAATCCACGTTGGTCATCATTAACATATTGTTAATCTGGTGTTTTACATGTTTCTGTTTCTGGCTGAGTCTAGATGTTTTTGGTAGGTAAGGTGCAAATCCAGGTTGACTTTCATTAAATACAGTTCTTGATGATCAGGTGTTTTAATATATGTTTCTTAAACATTCCTTATCAGAGTCTTACTACAAGTGGTGTAGCGGTTAGCATTCCTGACTGTGACACATTCACGGGCCACCCAGAGTC
>JAYMFT010204294.1:0-11619 GCA_038088735.1 Panulirus argus | reverse complement strand
TCTGCTTTTCCAAAAAACGAACAGAGAAGGGGCCAAGTGAGGATTTTCCCTCACAGGCTCAGTCCTCTGTTCTTAACACTACCTCGCTAACGCAGGAAAAGGCGAATATGCATGAAAAAAAAAAAGATATATATATATATATATATATATATATATATATATACATACATACATACATACATACATACAAACATACATATATTACCTTTTCCTACATAGTTAAGGTCACACCAAAAAGAGAAGAATGGCTTATTTCCTCACATCCACTCTCCAGTTTCCCTTGACTCTTCATTTACCATCTATCACCCCATTGACAGCACATTAACCCATTAACATATTTCTCTTCCTCCTAAAAGTTCAAGTTCCAGTAACTGAGAGCCTCTTTAAAACCATTCTTCCATATATCTCTGTTTATTCAACATGATAAAGTGGCAGGGCTAAATAGTACTTTGCTTGTGGTGAATGACATCATTTGGGTTCATTTTGGTGATTAGTAGGAGTTACTGAAACCCCTAAAATCGTAGAGAATAGGATGTATGTCCAGTTGTTGCATATCAATTTATAGTTAGAGTGTTAAAGGAAGTTCTGATGAACAAGAATGAAAATCACTCAAAACATACAAAGTTAGTAAAGGAATATAATAGAGTTAATAGGAAAGCACTTTGGGAAGTTCTGACTCCATTTGATGTGCCTAGAAAATCCCTGAATGCTCTTAAGAGCTTTTATAATGTAAGTTATGCTTGTTGTAGAGAAAATACTGATGTGAGTGAGTGGTTTGAAATAGTGAGGTATTCATTAAGACTGCTTAATGTCACCATTGTTGTTAATGATTTCTTTGAGAATGGCATTATGTAAGATGAGAGTTAGAAGGGATAATTGCATTAGACTGCTGAAGTATATTAGGGCAGAGTAAAAGTGATCATAGATGTATTTTTCTGGGGTTTGATGTCTGACACTTATCCTGTCAAAATTAGAGAATTCAACACAGAAGATGAAGGCTTGAAGAGGAGACAGAATGTTGGGATAAACCAGTACAGAATTGGCTGAAATGCTATCATGGCCTTGCTTGCTCTGAAAGTAACCTTCAAACTATCCTCTTGATATCCTCTTAGCTTATGGGCTTCCGTATTGTTATTCAACTAAGAGGGCTGTCACTTGGTTGACCAGCATGACAGCAGTTTTTGTGTGCTGCATGGACTTCAGGTGATCTCTTTTGGATTGTTTGAACCTGTTAAAGGAATTGGGTAAATCTTTGCTCTGTATTGCTGCAGCGTACATAAAACTTGAAAATCCTGCTCTTTATGAACCAGATCAATTGAACCAACAATTTTTTCCATTCTCTTTGCAGGGAACAGATTGATATCTAATGTAGCAAGCAATTGAGGTAAGATTGTTTCTTATCGTTCACACTCATATTCCTTAACCTAACAAAGGTTAGGTTAGGTTTCATTCAGTTTCAAGGTCAAACTTTTAATTTATTTTACCAAGGAAACCACAACCTAACCTAAGTTAGGTAAGGGTATGCTCATTTTGGTTTGTTTATTCCCATATATTCCCTCATCTTCCAGGGTATGACCTTTGTCGGCTTTCTGATTTTGACACATTAAGTATCCAGATTGCAACAGTTATGCAGCAGCTAAACATTTTTATGAATAGCAACTACATTCCTATAAACATGAATATTTTTTTCTGGTAGCATCACTGCTTTCTTTAACATAACTATCAGAAAATTATTTAAATATGATTGATCAGCAGTCAGGTCCTTACCTTACTTGACATGCACCTTATGATGGTTTCAGAGGTCTCCTTTTCCTATAGCTCTGTTTGTGACTAAGCTGTAATGTTGCTTTTCTGCTCAGTCAGGCATTTGGAGACTGCAGCCTATAGGCATTGTAGTGGCCACATCCTGGCTGGTATGGCACACTTTGTAAACATTTATCTGGGCACCCTTTAAACTTCTTCACTGAACAGTCCACAGTGTTTCTTATAGCTGAAGGCAGTGCATTAAGCAGTTTTGTTTGTGAATGTTAATAGTGTTTCTTTCTAATAAGAAGCTATATTCAAGTGCAGTGTGGGAGCTACACCTTTCAGGATTTCCCTAGACATTAATTTGGTATCTCTCCAGTTTGAACTTTAGAGAACACAGCCTCACTGCTTTCAGTTGTTTCCAGTGGTCTAAGTTCATAACAGTGTCATTTTGGGCTCTTTAGAGACCTTTGTACAACTTCAAATTTTTTCTCAGTCAAATCTGGATTGATTGTCCTTTTTTCTCAGTGCCAGCAGTAAGGTGCATGTTTAGAGCATTTTTGCTCTGACGTTTCACACTCATCCCAGGAGTGATTCCCAAATCTAGTATTGTAGAAAGATCATTGTTCATACACTTGCTATTGAAACTAGTTATTGAATTCATGTCCTTGGCAGCAAGTGTTATGCTTTGGTGGATGACTACTTTACTTTTATATATTTCTATTAAGGTTCTGTTCTGAGTGCAGTGTGTTTTGTGTTTTTGTGTCATATTGTATGAATTATTTGTTGAAAGTTGACCTAGCTCTCTATTTTCCCTCACTGGTTGTGCTATCTACAGTTGCTCACCTGATCCAGCATTAGTGAGATTCTTTGCTGCAGTGTTGTTTCCTCACTATTTCCACCATGTATGTGGTAAAGTTCAGTATCTTTGAAAGAGGATATTCAGAAATAGGTTTCAAGTGTTATCAAAGCTGGATTATTCAAGTCTTGATTGTTCTGAAAATTCCTGTTACCTTGCATATGGTATTGTTTAGATTAGTGCAATATTCAAAATTGAAGATTACATTGTTGCATGTATCTTAGGCAGTAAATCACTTATATAAGGGTTGTTGTTTGCTTTGTGGAATATAAATGCTTTTATGTTAGTGAATATAGAGGATGTTACTTTTGTTACTGAGAAAGGAAATTTTCTAGAAAGTTTTCCACTATGTTGTCATGTTCCAGTTGTTGACTCCTTATTGTGGTAAGAAGCAAGTTTCCAGTTACTTCGTCTTCTTGTGCAAGGCAGCAGAATTCATTTCCTATTAAACCATAAGAGCCCTTCATCCTGCAGTGTAATGCATTAGAGAACTGACACACTGTAAAGGCTGTGACTTGAATCTTGTGGGCTCTCGGTTATTGCTTTCATTCTTCTGATTCATGAAGGTCAGTTTTTTGCAAGAGGAATCTAGAGCTGTGATTGGCTACTGATATAAATATTACACAAACATCTTAAATGGATAATGAAAGATTTTTGGCTGAGAGGTTGAAGAGGCAAGGTTCTCAGACAGTATTTTTGGGCTATTGCGAGTGAAATGTGACATGCTGTGTTTAGTGATAGTACAAATTAATTGTATATAAGTAATGAAATGGTGGATTATTTTTTTTTTATAGGAAACTTAGTGTGCTGGAGTTCAGAAATGATGAATTAGGCTCTCCATGGATTTTTTTGTTTGGTGTTGCAGTTTGCAAGTTATGCTGTAGTATATTTATATATATTTCAATACTAATTTCTGTTTAGTTGTAGGAGGAAGTCCTTTTGCATATGTTTTACCAGTAGGGGATGCTAATTTGCTTCATTCTCTGTAGAATGCAATAGAGGAACTTTTGACAGACTTCTGGATGTGCCCAGGCTTCTTTCCAGAGGATGTTTTGTGCTTGTAGTACTGATATTTTCTTTTTGTTTATAGAATTCTAAGAGTCTGGTATTAGGGCAAGTATTTTGCATTTATAGAGTTCAAAGAGTCTGCTCCTGTGGTGTGATAGGTTTTGTATTATGGGGTTATTGCCAAGGAAATTGCCAGTTGAGACCTTTATCTTTAAGGTTATTTTTAGCTTACTGAACAATTATACTGCTTTTTTTTAGTATCTATTTCAGTTTTTGGAAATCATCTGTGTATTTTCCCACACCCATTTTCAAGGGACCTGTTTAGGTTGTGGTTCCCAGTTTGTTCTCAGTTTGCATTTACATATGAATGAAAATATTTTCTTTTTTCCCATCACCTTGATGATTCTGTCTTCGAGTTTGTCTGTCTTTGTTAGTTCATTTGATAGGTTTACTATTCTTTGCTGTGTGAACTATGGTTTTTAAAAAGGTCTACTACTGTTTTTGGTTCCTGACGTTGAGACATCTTACTCTTCGAGGCTAGACTTTTGTACTTTTCCTTGTTAACACATATCTGATGAGTTTTTTTTTTTTTTTTTTTTTGTTTTTTTTTTTTTAGGCTGCCACTCAGGAGGGATTCCCAGTGTTTCTTAGCCATCTCATTGATTATTTCTTAATCATCTGTTAACCATAGAAATTAGAATAGCCAAATTCTCTAACATAGCAACATGTTTTACTATAATGGTTCAATATCCATATTTGTTTGTACATTTGTTAGGTTATGATCAGAGTACAGTGTATATGAAATGGTCGTGTCACAGATTAGGTGTACGTCATATTTGAAGTGTAAGGTTTAAGGTAATATCTTTTGTGGTTGGTTCCACCATTTGCTAACAGAGACTTTGTCACATAGTCTAAGTACAGTAGTTCCCTTTTTTGCAGGTATTCATCCTAACTTCTATTGGAATTCTCAGCTACAGTGTTTTTTCCTATCTATTTCAACTTTATGTGTGATAGGTTATGTTAGGGACTGGTTTACCATGGTTGTCAAGAAAGGATTCTGTATTTCTTTTATTTGATCTCTGAATTCTTGTGGTTTTGCATCTGTTGACTTATTTATTTGTGCAATGACTAGGTTATGGTTTTCAGTCAAGACAGGTAACACTTCACCATCATGTAAAGAGTTAAGGAGCTCACTTGTTTTAAGAGAATCTATAACATGCAACTCAACTCTGTCACATGGTCTTACAATTCTTTCTCATCTGTACTAATTGTAATTTTGGATCCAAACCTTACTGTTCATTCAATCTTTGATGTGAGTTTCTGTTATGGCTGCAATTGTTGCATTTGACTTGGTCAAGAAACCATTCAGCGAAGGAATTTTAGCTATTTTGTGAGATTGAACTCCTTGTGTATTGGTATATGTAAAGGATGTTACATGCCTTGTTTTCAAGTTGTCAAGGGTCTTTTTTTGCTGTCATGGTAAAATTCTATTGTAAGTACTCATATGTAGTAGGTACTCTTTCTCTCTTACAAAGATACACTGACTTGGGTATGAAAAGAGAGAGAGAAAATGCTGTGGAAAGAGACTAGATGAGTATGCCAGGAAGCCATCACAAGCTTAGTCATGGATAAGGAGAACAACCACAGTGCATAAAAGAAAGCCACAAGCTTAGACATGGAAACGGAGAGACACACTTAGGTATGAAATGAAAGGGAGTAGATGATGTGGGAAGTGACTTAGAAAGTGGAGGCTAGGAAGCCATCACAAGCTTAATCATGGATAGGAGAGAGATGGGAAGAGTGAAACAAAAACAAGGATATCACTTGATCCCCAAAGTCTGCAGCTGTCATGCAAAGATAATTTGTGTGTTTGGTAAGACAGGTGCATTGTATTGGGGAAAATGTCAGTTTTAGCACCCAAAAAGCTAGACTTTCAGAGACAAATGCCACTCTGTTGAAAGATTCAGTTTTTACCACCCAGAAATAATAAAATCATTAAAGGTAAGGCACTGCTTGAACCAGTACTGCATGGATCACCATATGGCTGGATAATGAGGCTTAAACCTTAAGACAGTCATAACACATGCCATGCACACATATTTCAAACTCAGTCATGGGTCAGAGGAAGAATTGACACTGGCTTCCCAATACAATATGATAAAAGAAATGAAAGCTCTCTGCCAGGTTCAATGATGTGAGGTTTATTACCCTTCCAGAACATCTCATAAGATATGTGTAGCACTCTTCACATATGCCAGTATTAAGTGACAACAAAATCCTTGTTTACCAATTCAGGTGCAGTATTTGCAGCCTTTACAAAATGTACATGAAAATCAGAGATGGAGTTCAGGGCAGTGTATTAAATGTCTGCAACTCTAACCACCACCCCACTGAAGCACTAAAGTTTGATAATGTATGGTAGTCTTAATTTTCATCTCATTTACCAATAACTAAAAATTATGGATATTAATGGTAGCACCTTCCATTAATATTACAGTAAGCTTAGGTCACCTAAACATGAGTCCTTAATTCTTATATATTTTAGCTTTGCACATGTAATTTTAAAACAGTGATAAGAAAATTTATCCTCCATCGTTAGATAAAAATGATGTGAGCAGATGCCGCCTTTTTTTCATCGGTTCCAGGCACTACCTTACTAATGCAGGAAATGACGATCAAGTATGAAAAGAAAAATTAGGTTCTCATTCAGAATTACTTTGCTTTGTACATACCAGTCATTTTCCCTCTACTTCATACCCTTAAAATAGCAAGATATCAAGAAGCCTGCTAGCAAAAATTGAAGGAGATATACCAACAACAGACAAGTTGTAGTCTCTTGACAGATGGTAGACTGGCTGTGTAAAACTTCAAGGAGGAGAGGTTAAACCAGTCAGGACACTCTTCCAAACACTTCCTGTACATTGTATGCTAATGTCAACTTTTAAGACAGGCAACCTTCAAGATAAGAGGAAACATCAGTGATGATGCTTTTCAAGGCAAGAACTGCAGTGAAAAGAACACTGCTGTATGCTAGCATCACTTTATAAGTTAGGTGAAATTGCTGAATTGGAAAGAGTTCAGGGATCTTTCATGGCATGTATTCTTACAAGAAAGGATTTGAAGTACAGGGATTGACTGAAATCTTTGAGGTTGTACTCTCTGGAGGGAAAATGGGAAAGATATACCATCATATACAGATGAAAATTTCTAAAAGGCATGTTCAGTAACTTACCCTCAGAAATGACTCCCATTTGGCATGAAAGACAGAAAAGTATGAAGCTTAAAATGTAAAGGTGTGATATGCACGAAAAGAGAAAACTCTGAATATCCAGGGCCCAAGAGTATTCAGTGCTTTGCTTGCAGCCATCTGAAACAATTTAGAATGTACAGTGGAGAATATTAAGTTTCTACAAAGTTATACCAGACCAGCCGAACGTGGGCCTGCAGGCTGTGGCTTTCAACAGTATGGCCAGCCAAAGACTGAACTCATCTACTTAGGTCCAGCCTAAGCCCTAGGGGCAGAATACCTCCAAAATTACTCCAAGTAAACTCCAGGCTACTTTAGTTAGAATTGATGGACTAAAGTATCCACAAAGGTTCAAAGTTTATTCACAGTCTGCCTTAGCTTCTGTCTAGGAATGTCTCTCTTTGGTGTGCTGATGGGAAATATATGCAATATCATGATTTTTTTTTTTTTTTTTTTTTTTTTGGGGGGGGGGGAATTCCTTGAGGGCATGGTTTTCAGTTCATGCACAGAAATTATTTCTTGCTGGCATGACAGGCTTGGAAGACTTTAAATCATTACCTCTTAAATCAAGAGCTTCCTTAAATATAAAAGGAAAGAAAGTAGTGTAAACATCTAGGGTGTAAAACTATTACTCACAATCTGTTGGGTGACCTAATGGAGAACCTTATATATTCACTCAGCAGATATCTGCAAAATGTATTTGATCAGCCAGGTTGTGTAGGGTACAAGGGCCTGTTGGGAGAAGCCTCAGACAGATTTACTATCATAGGACCAACTCTGTGACTTAGTTCTTGACCAAGCAGTGAAGCAAGACAGGCTGCCAGAACCAACATAAGATGAAATGTATGTGTAGTTTATGTAAGGTTAAATTAGGTATGGTTTTGTTGATGTATGGTGTTACTTTTTAACTAGAAATTTAAGCAGTAGCAAAATGGGGTTTAGAAATTTAAGCAGTAGCAAAATAGGGTATATACTCATTTTTGTACAAGAAATTTCAATTAGAAGCATTAATTAGCACCTGAATTCCTCTTATACACTCAGATATACTATCATTTGGTCAGAATTATAGAGTACCTGCCCCTCAGCTTAGGTCTCAACATTTAATGTTTTTGGAATCCCAATTTCTAGTAGTTGATCAGGGTACCAAAAGTTTCTTTAACGAACTGTTGTCAAAATATATTGTGTTGTACCTAACAGAACATACAGGTACATCACTTGGAATATAGATTTTCCATTTGATTATATGTACTGCATTATTCACTAGTCTGGTTTATTTTTAGAATTCTTTAGTGTAACTTCTGCATTTCCCTTCCAGGCAAGAATCAAGAAGATAATGCAGACAGATGAGGAAGTTGGGAAAGTGGCTGCAGCAGTCCCAGTCATCATCTATATCCTTTTATGGCAGCATGTCATTTCATTTAACTTTATCATTGTACATTATTTCTCAAAAAGTAACCATATGCTGTATATGTAACACCCATCTGAAACCACACTCACCAGACTTGCATGTGGTACTCTTTATTGTCTTTGTTTTGTACTTTGTTTTTCTCTCCAGTATCACAAATGTTCATTTGGCATATCACAAGAACCTTCATGCCCACGATGCAAGGCCCATGCTGAAGACACTGAGCATATACCCCTCCATTATCCTACACTCACCTCACGAGCACAAACTCAAAATAACTCCACAGTTCCTGACGTGTGGGAGTGACTAGCTTTGTGAAGGCTGTAAGATGTACATATGTGTTTTACACGCAACAGCTAGAGAATGGATGTGAGCAGATGTGGCCTTCTTCGTCTTTTCCTGGCACTACCTGGCTAACACAGGAATATGTCGATCAAGTATGAAAAGAGAATATATATATATATATATAGAGAGAGAGAGAGAGAGAGAGAGAGAGAGAGAGAGTACTATGTGCATGGCTACACAACAATACCCCAGATATGTGGAAACTTGCCGATATAATGCCAATCCTAAAACACTCCAAACCACCCAACTTCTCCTACCACCCTATATTATCATATTATGTTGAAAGTTATTGTAAATAAAAGCAAGGTAATGAGGTGTAACTGGGTGCAAGACAGGTTGCTTTGTGTATAAGTTTGAATGGGAAGGGTCTGAAGAAAGTGAAATGCTTTAGATACCTGTAAGTAGATATATCAGTAGCTGGAAGTATGGGAGCTGAAGTGAATTGCAGGGTGGGGAGCTGAAGTGAAGTGCAGGGTGGGGAAAAGGGCAACGTTCTTGAGCTGGATTGAGGAATGTGTATCTTTAAGGGTAAAGATGAATACAATATCTATAATGATGCAGGAGTTCTAGCAGTGTTGTATGGGTGCAGATCATGGTCCCTGAATGAAAAAGAGTTGAGGGTTGTTTTGTTAGAAATTAAATGTATGAGAACAATTTGTGGTGTGAGAATGGTCGATTGTGTAAGGAATGACAGGGTCAGAGAGATGTGTAATAGTAAGTGGATATGATTGAGAAAATGGACCTTGGTGTGCTGACCTGGTTTAGAGAGGAGGAGCAGGGAAAGACTACCTAAGAGGAAATATACGTCAAAATTGGAGGGAGCAAGGGGTAGGGGAAGACGAAGAAGGAGATTAAAGGATGAAATAAAAGAGGCTTTAAATTGCAGGGTCCTGAACATTTAGGAGGATGAAAGGTGTGCATAGGATGGGGCAAAGAGTAACATGGCAAACAAGGCATGATATTCTGTCAGTAGGCTGAACTTAAAAATGTGAATTGGTCAGGTGAATCCATGGAATAGTCTCTGGAATTTGGCTTCGGATGGAGGATCTAGTTTCAGTGCTTTATATGTGACGTTTGGAGATTGGAAATTAACAGGTGAGGCCATTATTCTATTCTTGGCATTACCCCACCATCTTGAAAAACTGCAAACAAGTACAGTTTCAGAAAGTATATACATATGGGGTACTATATAGCCATTTTGAAAGCCAACAGCTGGGTGAATCATGTATCATTGGATTGCATGTTTACCTAGTGCTTTTAAAATAGCTTGAAAATGTTACTGCTTTGCAAGTTTTTTGGATTTGTATTTCCTTAACTGTGAACACCGCGAGGACTTGAGCTCTTTGTGGAATCCTTGCTGACCCGGGCAGGAGAGATCACCACAGCCCGTCATGCTCGAACCCTCACACCTACCCACTTGTGAGTATAGTATATTCTCTAGACCTGTGATATTATGTATCTTATGATGATGACGATGATGGTGCTTTGGTTAGAATATTCATATCTGTATTCTTTTAAGACTTAGAAATAAGATTTTATATGTTGAAGAAACAAATCCTCATTGTAGTAGTCCCATGCTAACCACTGGGGTTACAGTCATGAAAGACCGCATAGTTGGCAAAACTGGTTGGTAAGGTACAGGGGCCTATGGGAAAGAGGGGCATACCTTAAGTCTCATAATGAATGTTTCAAGGATGAAAATAAGCATGTTATACTCCAGAAACAACATGCATATTCACTGAAAGTACAAAAAATGACAGCATTATGTCACCCCTGGTGCTATACCTCCATACTCCCACAAGCAGCTAGCCAGCCATTCCATACTAAAAGCTACCTCAATGCTCGCCTTAGCAACATTGCCTGCTTATGACAGTACTCCTCTGTCTCCCTGCAGTGGTGATATGCTGGGCTGGGCTTTGAACAGGCCAATGCTCAAAAAAAAGAATTTAATTGTGCCATAAAAGACAATGGATTCTCAAAACTTGATACTGTTGTTGAATGGTATATGTTATTCTAAGTGTGTTTACTCATCACCTTGGTAGGAAAGGAACCTTCGTATTAGTTACCATTCCCCATTTTTCTGTATTTGTTGGCACTGGACAACTTTAACATTTGTTGTATAAATTTCTTTTATCATGGTTTTCATTCAGTTAGATTCATACATAGCATATCTGTTGGTTGTACCCTTATGGTAACTACTTTTTGCACTATACTACAGCTCTTATATTTTATTTGTGATCTTCGGCTAATCTGTTCACAACTGTCACTTTTTTTTTTTTTTTTTTTTTTTTTTTTTTTTTTTACCTAGAAAGCATTGAAACTGAAACTTTAAAACCACATCACACAAGAGTACCATTAACCTGCTTTGCATCCCTGCACCTCTTACACACCACACTGTAAAATTCCTTTCATATTCAGTGAACCTTACAGTCAAATCACAACACCGTAGTACAACTCAGGTGACAGCAGACATGCAAGTTACATCGCATGGTCCGGGCATTGCCTTACTCAAAACTTAATGTCTTCATTCCTACAAAAACCCAACATCACTCTCTTAGCCCTAAACAGGCACAAAGCCAAGCTGCACCTTCCCATAACCCTGAATGGTAAACCATTTCCAATTATGAGCACTCTAACCATACTAGGTATTACATATGGCATTTACTCAGTACACAGCAAATACTAGCATAAACTAAATCCTCTCAGGACTGTCAGTGGCATCTTTGGACAAGGAAAAGAATTCCTGAGCTTCTTCAAAAAGTTAAATGCCAGGGATGTTGGACAAGGAGAAGAATGAGACTGATTGCAAAACTGAGCAAAAGCAAGGGATACAAAATAATCAAGATTGTGGTACCATATATCATTTACATAAACTGTAGCAATTGATGTGCCACAAAAGAGGGAGCTAACACAATTGAACACTATGTATTTTGATAGATCTTGGCTTGTTTTCATTTGAATTTGTAGAACCTTGATTCCGAAGGTGAATTACATTAAAGTATTATTTAT
>JAYMFT010204283.1:0-11620 GCA_038088735.1 Panulirus argus | reverse complement strand
ATATATATATATATATATATATATATATATATATATATATATATATATATATATATATATTCTGGTTTTCTTTCTTGCATGTTCGACATTTTTCGCGTTAACGAGGTAGTGCCAGGAAGAGACAGAGAAATCGCTTCATTTGCCCACATCCACCCTCTAGTTGTCAAGCATAATGCACCGGAACCAGAGCCCCCTATACACAATCGGGCCCCACCGAATTCTTCGCGGTTTCCTCCGAACGTTTGACCCCACAGACAGCACGTCGTCCCCTGTCAACCACATCGCTCGAATTTGCTTTATCCCTTGTACGCCTCGTACCCTCCTGCGTGTTCAAGCCCCGAGCCTTCGAAGCATCTTTCACCACCTTCGTATCGCCTTAACGTTTCCCCTCTTTTTCTTGTTCCCTCCACTTCTGACATGCATACACTCTTAGTCATCGTTTCATCTTCCATACTCTCCAATATGTTCACACCATTTCAACATACCTTATCCTGCTCTTTCATACATACTCCTGTTACTGCCAAGCCTCCCTCTTACGCTATCATTTCCTAATCGATCAATCCTCCTTAAACCACATACCGTCTTCAAACATTTCATAACCAAAGCATTCACTCTGTCCTTTACATTCTTGACTAGCGCACGCCTCACATCCACTGAGTACCAACGGGGCTACTACACCACTAAACACACACAGCTTTGCCCTTAAAGACCTCTCTTTCCACACATTCCTCAATGCACCCAAGACTTTAGCCCTCCTCTTCCATCTTGTGGTCCACTTCAGTTCCCATAGTTCCATTCTCTGCCATATCCATTCCCAGGTATCTAAAGCACTGTACTTCCTCGAAGTCCTCTCCAATCAAACTCTTACTTAAAATACCCTCTCTCTTTTCACTACTGAAACCGAATAACTTTGCTTGTAATCACATTTACTCTCAACTTTCTCCTTTCACACAACTCTCCCAAAATCAGAAAATGGATTCTGCAGTTTCACACCCGTGTCATCAGCAAACATCTGACTCGCCTCCCAGGCCCCCGAAACCGAGCAGACTGCATACTTGCTCCTCTCTCCAAGACACTTTGCATTCACCTCTCTCACCACAGATTAAACAGCCATGGTGACATCACACAGACCCACCTTCACCTTGGGACTGGGTAGGAAAAAATTCTACCTACGTATATCTTGAGTGTCTTAGAAAAAGACTAAGAAAGGCAGCAGTATGGGAGGAAGTGTCTGAAATTCCACCCTTACTACATCATCAGTTTTTGAAAGTACAAACAGAAAGGGCCACACGTGGATATATTGTTGAAGGCCCAGTCCTCTGTTCCTGACGCTGTATCGCTGGGCAGGAAAAGGCAATATTTGATATAAAAATGCACGTACATTTTCTAATTAATGCTTATAGCAGAGGATAAGATTATATGGTTGTGGACAGATTTCACTTATTTTCAGCGGAGTGTTTTCAAGTTATGTAGAAAGAGTTTATCTTCGCATAGGTTTACAGAATGAAGCTTAGCTGCCATCTCTCTCTCTCTCTCTCTCTCTCTCTCTCTCTCTCTCTCTCTCTCTCTCTCTCTTCCACTCCGGGCTCATTTTGCGTTGTTATCCTTTGTATTGCACTGCTTGTGAATTTCTTTAGATTTTGTCTCGATATAGTTTAGCGTTTAGATTTCTTATGAGAGATATATTTCATAGGAAAGCAATTTCACGGCAAGCAATTACTTCTCAGATATAACAGGACCATTT
Organism: Panulirus argus; assembly: GCA_038088735.1. NCBI lineage: Eukaryota > Metazoa > Arthropoda > Malacostraca > Decapoda > Palinuridae > Panulirus > Panulirus argus. The sequence continues at coordinate 9,876 of JAYMFT010204283.1, read as the reverse complement.
GTCTCTCACTGCGTAGCTATATTCCCGATAAAGAGGCAAGTCGTGGAAATCAGTGGCATAAGCACTAAGGCCTGTGTGGTGCCTCCAGGCTACGGTGGACTCGGGGAGTCTCAGCCGACGATACAAGGAACTAAGTTATGGACGGAAAATGCAGCGTTCTGTGCATAATAGAGTTAGCATTAGTTTACCATCACTACCTGAAGCCTTTGTCCCATTAACCTTCTGTTTGTCTCCAGAGCAAAATCAACAACATTCCAAATTCTGTCACAGGCAATGTATGCAGTGAAACCATTACGTCTTCGGCTACCTTCATAAAAGAATCAATTAAGCAAAAGCTATGCTCAAAAACATTCCAGATTGCATTAAAGACGGTATTCATGGGGACGAAAGACGCGACCGATGAAAGCCTAGCCTCGAATTAAAGGACATGTTATGTAGGAACGGTGGATTAATGTATTATTGAATGATGAACAAATCATCTAGGCGCGTTGATAATGTAAGTGTGTGTGTGTGTTATTACATCTACTATACGGGGAGAGTTTTACGCTCATGGTACCATCCACTGGAACATCTTATCAAGCATTTTTGTAAACTTCAGTATGCTGTCTGCTTATACCGTTTGCCCATTCAGTTTATGCCACTCACCCACTACTTTTGTACCATAAATGCATTCTTTACGTACGTTCTAACAAGTTTCTTTTCTACATTCATGTTATGGTCTCTAGTTGCTCTATACAAATATATTCCGGAGAAATGTTCACTTTTTCCGTCACCTATCTTGTTACAAAAACTCTAAAGTTGTGAACAGGTCACTCCTCACTCAAGTGTCTGCCACGATAGGCAAAATTTACTGCCTCTAGTCCTTTCTTGTAAATCAGCTCTCTCGATTCTGATACATTCTTTGTTGTGCTCCTCTGGACTGTGTCATATCTCTGTGCTTTTTCAGGTACGTTGACCAAACTTGAGAAGAACATTTTAGTTTTAGCCATATGTAAGGTGTGATCAGCATCCAAAATATTTTCTCGTTCATACACTTAAACATTATCTTATATTTGTTAGCAGACAATTTGTGTCTTTTTCTACTCTCCTAAAGTGAGACTCTGGCGACAGGTTACGGAGGATATCGATCATAAAGTTTTTCTCAACACCATATCCCTGCAGCTTGTATTTTGCTGGATAACATTCATACTGATGCCCTCTTTCGCCATGCTCCATCCTCATTGACATAATACATTTACTCGGGTTGAATTTCATCAGCCAAATGCCAGACTAACTTCTGAGTCTGTCTTGGTTCCCATTAAGCTGATGAAATACTCCTCGCTTTCCGCTTTCCTCATGACCCTTGCGTTATCTGCAAACAGAAGCAAGCAGGAGTCCATCCCTTCTAGCTAATCATCGACACAGATCAAATAGAGTAGCGGTACCAGCAGCCCGCTAATAATCTCAACCCATTTCGAGAAGGCTTCTCTGACATGCGTCCTCTTTTTTCTCAATAAGATAATGTTCTATCCTCCGAAGGAGTCCCAACATATTCCTGCTAAGTGATTCAACTTCTTAATCTGCCGCCTAGACGGATACATTGTCAAATGCTTTCTGGCAGTCCAGTTACAGCCAATCCGCACAACCTTCTATTTCATCTAAAACAAAACTCGCTCTCCCTAAGAGTTTCGTGACACATGACCTCCTTTCATTAAGGTGATTTCTCCTCTGTTTGAGTTCATTTGATTGCTTTCTGATATCCTTTTCCAGCACGTCATACTCGTCAGTGTGTGTGTGTGTGTGTGTGTGTGTGTGTGTGTGTGTGTGTGCGCGCGCGCGCGTGTCTGTGTATGCGTTTAATAACCTATTTGTAATTACTTACTCATACTGTTCATGGAGGGAGGTTTAAACTCGTGAGGCTCCATCTCACGGAATTCATTCTTATGCAAAATTTCTGAACTTCTGTATTCTGTCTTCATTCACAGTCTCGTGATTCAGTTTACTCCATTCATCTCTTACCCTTATTCTATAAAAGGATTCTTCTTCATCTTTACATCTTTTCAAACAAGTATCTTAATTATTTTCATGCTATGGCCACTGGATGTTCTACCCTCGCATCTTTCGAAGATCTATTCACCGTCTACATCAAGAAAGTGGTTTTAAAATCTCAAAGAAATTGATCAGGTCACCGCTAACTCTTCTCCCCCATCGTGTCAGGCCTGCAGTCTTTCCTAAGACTTTGCTCTCTCTCTCTCGTATTTCTCGTATCATCACCGTTGCCCTCCTCTGGACATTCTCTCTGTCAGTGTGTGTATGTGCATATCGGAGGGCTTCTGTATGCGTGGTCATGCATATGTAGATGTCTGTGGTACGATGTTTGTGTTGTTCTGTGTGTGTGTGCGCGCGCGCGCGCGCGCGCGTGTGTGTGTGTGAGAGAGAGAGAGAGAGAGAGAGAGAATATCAGAGCCGGGTCAATTATCGCCTCATGTTACCGTGAATAAGAACCACCAATTTCCCAGAACTTCAGGAATGACGCGCTCGCTGGGAAGCGCCCTTAATTGAACCTCAGCCGGGCGAAGGTGTTTTTCATCCCCTCCTCCCTGACATGACATCCCGACTGAACCGTCCGTGCCTCCCCAGTCCAGGAGCAGTACGTGCGGTGACTCCCGCTGCCTCAGCTGGTGGTGATCTAGTATGAGACGCATGAGAAATAAGCTTTGCGGTGATCCATCCCAAGAAAAAACATCACCAGCGTAAGCTAAAGAGAAGGCAATAATATTTGGTTGAATCAGCTCATAAAGATTAACGAGTTACTGCCAGCTGACTGTATATGTCATCGTGAAACAAAAAAATGGCGATTAGGAAAGAATTAAAGAAAATCTAGGGTTTTAGAAAATGAATCGTCCGTGCTACTGGAAAAAAAGCAAAACAGTTATTTTCCTCAGACTTGTTATGAAAACAGAGTTTAATCAGAGACCAAGATACATATCAAAATCTGATGTTGATGTAACAGATATGAACACAGCATGTACCTATTTTCTCCTAATATTCTTTCACTGACTTCACATAACGATTTCTACGAGAGCATCACCTTTAACTTCACTTTGAATACTGCAAAAAAGAATTTCACTGCCAGACGTAAGGGTAATTAGAACGACGGTTGTGGAGAGGATCAGAACAGTTTTTACGGAAGTATTTTTTCAGCTATCGTCCTTTATGCTTTATTGATTTGCCGTCCGAATCTGGCGTTGGAGAGTCTATAAGATAAGGTTGAATGACCAACTAATTTCAGGCCCGCGGTCAGTTTTTTCTTGGGGAACCCGCCACCACAGGGAGTTAAGCCATTTTTCAATATTTTTTTTCTATGATTTCACCGCATTAAATATCACAGAAAATTAGCAGACGTGATGAGTATCTGAAATTGTATTTACGTGAAACATGGTGTCCCACTTGATATCAATGTCGACCTCGTTATCAACTTGGCTGTCCTCACGTGTCTGTAAGGTTCCTGGGAGCACTGGGAGCAAGAGAGGAAAAAAGAAAAAAAGAATCCACTGAACAAATAGCTAAGGAAACGTAAACTTTATCCGCAAAAAATTACATGAGAAAAGTAAAAGCAGCCAAACTCTGAACTTCTTGAGTAAAAATGAATTCCAAAAGTATCCACTTAGGATGAGTTAAGCACGATTTACATCTTCGGTACTTTGCGAGCAGTGCGAGATTATAACGTCTTATGCTTGGCAGCGCTTCCTGGCACCGCTTACAGGAAATATTTCCTCTGGATTGCACGGAATATTTCTTTACCAATAACATTACGGACTTATGGAATAAGTTCCCAGAATATGTTTCTCAGAGCAACACTATTATGTTCAATATTAGGCCTGATCATCAGTCATCACTCTCCGGTATATTGCATAATTCTTTGAAATGATAATTGTATCGTAGTGTTATATCATGTTACCTTCTCAAACACTGATCTCTCCTTGTCCATGTTAAGGAAATGTAGGAAGCACTTGATTTCAAGTAACTATATCTTTTAACCTCCGTGTGACCAAGGCGTCCATGAGCCCTGCCCAGGGTTCGAATCCTCCCCGTGTTGTATATACATGTCTCCAAATCACAGTTCAAGACATCTTCCCCCTCCTCCCTTGTAAAGGTAGTAGGTTGTCGGAGGAAGGGTGGGGAAAACAGCGATTCTGGAGGGAAGACACAACATTCGAAAGGTATATACGTCTGAATGTACAAGGATAGTATACCAGTCTTTTTTTCTTTTTTTGAGACCCTGCGGAAGAGCTAGCAGGATTAGTAACCAACATACCAGAACTTGATAAGGGATCATGTGCATGACGCTGTTTGGGAATTACCGTTCGCCTTTCCGTAGTAACGATCATTAGATGTCAACTGATAGTGGCGCTTTCACAGTCTCTAAGCTTAGTCCTTGGGCGGGAACCACGACAGAGCTATTGACTTTCAGGACAACATAAACTACAATCTTAAAGGTGCCTCCCTTCGAAACCAAAGATGGCAAGAGCGTAAGAACTATAATCTTCCTAACAGTTGTTCTGCCACCATAAAGATGCCCAGTAACAGCAATGATTAAAACATCTTTTTAACATTCGTTCTCTCTTATATCACAGTTGGTGGTATGAGAACAGCACATGTTTTTAGTATCTGTATTTACGTCGAGTACACAACCCATATCCCTAATCGAGTGTCACTGATAAGAGAAGAGAACGTTCTTCAACATTTTGACATAAAAGCTGATGACATGCCATTAACAATAAGCGAAATGAAAATGAATAAAACGGCCTGATAAGTTTCATCCGAAAGCAATGTAAGAGGCGAGAAATGAGACAGATAAACCCTTAACTGCCTTTTTTGATCAGACTTTTGTTAAGTGAAAAGTTATAGATGACTGGATGTTTGCCAAAGCGACACCGATATTAGAAAAAAAAAAGTCATATGTCACTGCCTGGAAATTATTATCAAATCTGCATAACGCCTCTACTGGAAGACTTATGGAAACTATCATTCGAGAATGTAAACCACTGAGAGGACCACCGTTTAATAAACGTTTCTCAGCATGATCTTCGACAAAATCGCTCGTCTGAAAAATATGGTTGATTTCATTTATGACACAGTGAACATATATGACGAAAGTTAAAGCAGTTTATGTCATCTATCTAGATTTTCAAAAAACTTTCGATAAGGTCCGGCATCAAAGGTTACTAGCAAAAATTAAGTCACATGACACTGATGGGGGTGTACTTCGGTTGACAGGAAATTGGATAACTGGACGTAAACAAAGAGTTGTGATTAATGGTCAAGCATCAAAGTGGTTCAACGTAACAAGTGGAGTGCCACAGGGATCAGTCTTGGGACCGGTTCACCTTCTCATGTATATTAATGATACTGATAATGATGGGCTGCATTGCAAGATATCAAAATTCGCTGGTTATACAAAGCTGGGACATAAATCTATACAAATGAACTTGAACGTCTACTGCTTCAATATGACACAGAGAAACTGATGGACTGGGCTCAGAGGTGGCAAATGACATTTAACATCAATCAATGCAAAGTTTTAAGTATCAGTAGTAAAAACGAAAAGTCAAGATACAGTATGAACTTTTTTTTTCACACCAAAGGGTAAATAAGGAAAGAGTCTTGGGTGTAATAATCTCTGGTGCCCTAAGTGCAGACAAGCAGTATAAAGGGCGAACAGACTTCTTGGATTCGTAGGTAGGCCCTTCGAATCTAAGGCATGGGAAATCATTCGTACTCTTTATAATTCATTGGTTCCTCCTCATCTTGAATGTTGTGTTCAGTTTTGTTCCACCTACATGAAATGGACATAGACAGAATGGAGAGTGCAGCGTCGAGTTACCAAGATGATTCTTGGGAACAGAAACAAATCCTAGGACAGTAGATTAAACGACAAGAATCTATTTAGCTTAGAAAAGAGATGGCTAAGAGGTAATTTAATACCAGAATTCAAATCTATCAAAAGCTTTGATAATCTTGGTCTATCAAGCTACTTGAGACTTGATACGTCTAATTTGTACTCGTAGTACTGGATACAAACTCATGGGCAAACGATTTACCTCGAATGAGGCGAAGTCCTTTCTTTCTACAAGACTGGTAACATATGGAACAGTTTGCCAGTTATTGTGGTTGAACACAGAACTACAGATACGTTTAAAAATAAACATGATAACTATTTCACTTCAAGTCCACGATTTACACTATTTTACATTATTTGCACCTTTCTTTTTAAATTTTCTGTATATCTTCTAACTTTTATCACACTAATCTGTGAGTTTCTGATATGTTCTACTATCAGAAACAGCCTCGAAAGGACTCAGTGACTTGTTGCTGTTTGAATTCCTTTGTATTCCTTTGCAGTACATTACATATATCAGTAAAAAAAAAAGGATTGTCACAGGCAGTATTGAGTCGTTCTCCTCGAGTTGTGGAGAGCAACTGAAACATTAAGTAGAACCCAACATGGCCCAGAATGAACTAAATGAAGTCTAATGATCTAAGTTTCTGGCCGTTGTGAACCGTCCTGATCCTAGAGGCTGCAAAGCAGACGGCTCATCCATCTCAAGGAAGAGGCTTAATTCGTCCTTATTACTGTACGGATGCCTGCGATTGGGTCATCATGACGGCAGCGGCCACAACACTGGGCCCGCCAGCTCCAGTCCTAGTACAAATAAAAGTTTTTCTGGAGAGCCATTTCCGTATATCCCAATCACGACCATTCTAGGAGTCGACCTGAATACTTCAGTGCCTTAATTGCCATCAGACAGGCCAACACCCGCACGAAGTTGTTTCCGATGTGGCGGGAAACTCTCACGGATGACTGACAGACCAACGAGAATCAATAACCCACCATCCTTACCTCAAGCTATTAATGCCTTCGCCCATTTCTTATCCGAGTGCACTCACATGTCAAGGCTTGGCTTGACTGACGATAAAGGGGATAAGACCCGCGACCTTTGTGAAGACCTCTGGTTTTTGAAAGGAAGAGGAGGAGGAGGAGGGAATGTAGCAACGTCCTCGTGACTTTTAAGGAGCTGTGTCGTCAACCTGGGTACGAGACGTTGCATTCTCCTCGGTGAAGCTTGACACCATGAAAAGCCGAAAGTCGAAGTATTAATGAGATGATGCAAAACGCTAATGACCCTGCCCTTGATTTGCGCGACATTACTTTCACAAAATCCGTTCACTAACGGAGCGAGCTTCCTGGGCAGTCGGTGACTTGAATAAAAATCTTTCCACTGAACAGAGACTGAGAATGATTAAACAACAACGAGTCTTAGAAAAAAGAAAATAACAATTTTGATAAGCTATGAAGTGGGGTCATGGAATAAATAATTCCATAACGGTGTTTTAAATACGTATAGTCGTATCTCTTAAAGAAGCCTGAATTAATGATAGAAGAAACAATACCTCCCTCATTAATCTGGGGAGAGGAAACTTTCGTAAGCATAAGAAGATTAATGTCGTACTCAACAAAAGAAAAAAAAAAGTATTTCCCCGGGATCAGAAGAAGATCTGAAATCAAACATCTTGATGAAAGAGCCGTAGAAATTCTAATCCATGACCTAAATATTGCAAAAGTTTCATATATTTTTTAAATATTCAGCGTCAGCTGCTTTCGTTGCTTACGAGTCAGTCTAATTTCGTCTCATATGTCCAAGCTTCCACTTAATTCTTGTCATGACAATCTCTTTGTCTTCGTAATCAAAAGGTACAGAGTACTCACGTGAGAGGGTACGCTGTCAAGTGGTCGTCTTGAGAGAGAGAGAGAGAGAGAGAGAGAGAGAGAGAGAGGGAGAGAGAAAAGGGGAGAGTAAATATGAAACTAAGCTACAGCTTATATACAAAGAACCTCAACAATTCAGAGGAAATACCTAGATTTTTATAGTAGATTTTTATAACCTGTGCTAATATGGCGTGGACCCTTACATAGCTAAATATTACGTTACATCTTGATAATCATATGGTCAAATAGCGATCGTTTTGGCTGCTGAAAGGTAACCCGCCAAGGACGTCTCAACGGATGCCAACGAAGCGGTATCAGAACCTCCGATGTTATCAAGCTTGCATGTTAAGAAAGCTCTTTCATACGTAAGCGAGAAACCCATCAGTCTACCTCACCAAGTAGAACTCAGTGAGCTCCGGGCTCAAGGACACCTTCGTAAAGACAAGCCTCGGGAAAACACGTAAACTTAAAAAGCTACTTTGAGGAGGCGTGAAAGAAAGACATATTTCCCTTTCGGATATGTTTACCTATTTATGTCAATATTCGTAATCTTATGACGCATGACATCAATCCACCACCCAAAAAAAATTAGAAGAGCAATTGGCTGGTGTCACCGATATTGATGATTTCCATTAACGAGAGGCAACTCGCCGTTTATCCAGACTATTTCACGCTAGACTGAGGGTTATCAGAGAAGATCACGATGCTCGAATATCTCATTTCGATGGTTACTTTCTCTTCTTGTTATTATTGCTCATTATATCCTCCTTCAGCAGATACTGCTCATATCCCTATCTTTATGACTGCATCTGAGGATTTATCTGAGTTTTGTTTCATCAGTCATAGTTGCAAATGATCTTTTGTGGCATGTTGCACCACATAGTTCCTTTATAATAACAAGGAGCAAGGTTTATGAATTCATTTTTCATATTCAGCAAGAAGAAACTTTGAAGGCCGACCGCTGGAGCAATTCAGTGAAAGAGGATATGAGGATATTGACAAATATCAAGTTCTGATCAGAGAATAAAGATCTTAACTCTTTATAAACTGTGAACATAACTGACTTAGTTTAGTGCAAAATCAGCTTATTCCACAGCACCAGCAAGAGAGCACTTTACGCGAAGATGAGCGTTCACTTCTTATCACTACAGGACTTGATGTGTCGAAACAAACAAACTTTTCCGGCGTCAAAGATTCGCACCAATGAACAAACGGTATTCAATCCACATCTCAATATTTCTGGTAACCAACGTTCTTTCCCTTAATGAAAAGTTTTTTTTTTGCCTCGCTGATCTGATGTATCGAAACAAACGAACCCTCCCTGTGTCCGAGACTTGCAGCAATCAGCAGATGATATCAGATTCAGGCTTGACGTTTCCCGTAACAAGCGTTCTTTGTGCTTAATGAAAAATTCTTGCTTCGCTGGTTTGAATATCCTCTCTTTAAAGTGTACATCGCGATGAATGTGGGCTTCGTTTCAGTATGAAATGAAGTCTTCCAATTGCTTCCTTGTCACGCTTTCGCCTTGCGGGCCTCTGGGAGCAGGGAGAGAGACGACGTGTGCCGTGCATTATCTAGAGAGTCTCCGTGAAATATATCTTCTTTTGTAAACTGAGAAAGTAAATTCCATGCACTTAAATACAACAACTCCCGCTGTGATATATGTATGTATCCAAGGCGTTTAAGCCATCGTTCTCTCTCTCTCTCTCTCTCTCTCTCTCTCTCTCTCTCTCTCTCTCTCTTTTTCTCGTAGTGTTGGTTCTGCAGAGAGACAGCACTTCGATGGCTATTCAATTTTCAGTCCTCTGGCCCAGGTTGCTGTCTCATCTTTCTGCCTCACCTGCACAAACATGCAATAGTTCCATCTCACACATAACATTTGACAACACTCAACTCACACATGACCCCCTTCTTCGTAAACCCTGGATTTTCATGCGGTGAACGTTACGCGTTAACCCTGCTTCCGGCAAAATTTCATCGCAAAAGCTCGGAAGTAATTTCTCTGTCTGTTTGTCTGTCTGTCTGTCTGTCTGTCTGTCTGTCTGTTTCTCTCTCTGTCTCTGTCTCTCTCTCTCTCTCTCTCTCTCTCTCTCTCTCTCTCTCTCTCTCTCTCTCTCTCTCGTAGG
>JAYMFT010204272.1:0-11620 GCA_038088735.1 Panulirus argus | reverse complement strand
GTTTCTGCATCACAAGGCTGCATACAGTTAGCCGCTCTCTCTCTCTCTCTCTCTCTCTCTCTCTCTCTCTCTCTCTCTCTCTCTCAAGCAGAGGATGCAGTACCTGGTTACTAGCTTGGCTTGCAGGACTTTGAGGGGCAAGAATGAGAACCAATATGTCACCGAAGGGAGTTTCTCACAGTCGGAGACCACCCTGTAGATAAAACTCTCGTGACATAGGGGAGACCCATGTTTGAAGACCATCCTGGGGGGAAAAAGTGAGGGTTGTGTTAACTGGGAAGTCATTTTTTGAATATGAGTGTAAGTTTGTGTGTACCTAGTATGTAAGGGTGCACTTGTTTCTTGTGTTAGCATGGTTACGTATTATGAGAAGTATGCTAATGGGAATCGTAGCAGGTAATAGACTAAGCGATTTACTCTTCTGTTCAAGAGATATGGATACTGTCCTTTTCTTCCAAACGAAATGTGAACAAATAAAGCTAATATTACTATTTGCCAAAGAGAATGTTGAAAAAAAAAGACTAGTTCCTTCACGGAAAGGTTATAGAAAGTTTACGTGTCTATAGTGGTAGACAGGAGACCTTTAGATGATAGATATCTTTAAGGAAATAGAAATAATTTTCTCTTGAAATTTTATCAAGTCTTCCCAGTTTGGTGATATTGTTTTCTTCTCTTCCAGGTACAGCTGCTGAGTCGTAGCGTCCCCAGAGCACAGACCGTCCTGGGTCTTCAGGCAAGTCCTGTAGGTGTAAGTGTAGCAGCTGTAAAAATACTCTGCATGTAAATCGAGTTGCTTGTAAGTATTATAGGTGTAAATGTAGCAGTGGCGAAAGCCTCGTAGTTTTAAGACCGGAAAGTGTAAATCCAGTAGTTTATAGTTTTGTAAGCGTAGATCCAGATGTTGGAAATCCTATTTGTGCCTGTCAAACTCTCTCGTTGTCCGTCTATCTCAGTCTACTATATCTGTATGTATCTCTGTCTACCATATCTATATGTCTGATATGCCCATGTCTATCGCTCTCTTTATCTATTTGTCCTTCTGTTTGTTTAAACATTTCTCCGTTTATTAAGTTATTTGGTTATATGTTGTGGTCTGTTACCGTTTGTCTGTCTGTTTACCTAAAGTTAAAACACTCGGATGGTCTTAGCCTGGGTCAAGACCACGTGGCTTCACACATCTGCCCTACGCTACAGATGTCTATGGTAAGAAACACCTGGAGCCCCAACTCTGCCGTAGGAGACAGGTGTACAGGCCAGTCACATAGGCATATCCCTGTGCACCAGGCTCTTGTCTGCCGCTGTCTTATTTACGCATATGTATGTAAATTCTTATCTACTTTTCTTACCGCGTCTTTCGCCATATTCTTAGATACATTATTTTCCACTTTTTATTCACTGTCCATTCCTCCTCTTCTCTCTTTCTCTCTAAACGGATTTTTTTTTCTTTCTTTCGCTGTTACGTGAGCGACCAGACGCGCCCAGCAACGTCCCCTGCCCTCCTCTCTGTGTCAGGTTTTTACATCACTTCACGGTTCGCAGAATATTGCTCCTTATCTTTATGACACACACACACACACACACACACACACACACACACAGTCTAGGATGTGTGTGTGTGTGTGTGTATACATATATACATAGCAGTAAAGACACGGTACATATATAGCACATGGTTGAGACGGGGCAACACGAGTGTAAAACTCTCTCCCCGTAACTCTCTCTCTCTCTCTCTCTCTCAGCCCCCATAAAGTTATGCAGTAGAACGGCGCCCGAAGTTTTTGAAGGCTAGATTTCCCATAATTTCTCTGTCAATTTCGACGCAGCTGTACCCTGTTACCTAGCAGTGACGTCATGTTACGTAAGCGGTCACGTGGTTTTGTTTACATGGGGGAGAGGTCACGTGGTTTTGTTTACATTCTCCAAGGTCAGGGTCACTCAAATGACCGGGAGGTAGCACTGAATAATACCCTCTCTAGACGGGCGACATTAGGTCGATAATTGCATACCACCGTAAGATCACCCCGGGATTTGCGCGCAATAACCGGTCTTGTGGTAGGGGTGACTAAAGGGGATTTTGAAGCGGCGGCTGATGCCGTTGGGGTTGAATAACGGAAAAGGATTTTCAAATGATGAAAATGACTTCTCCTGAGGTTGAGGTTCAGCCCCTCGCTGAAGCGACCCTCGGTTTCCCATCGTATCCAACTTGATTATCTGATAATTTGGAGACATTGGGTTTGCCGTCGTTTATTTCTTGCTTCGTCTGATGGCCTTCTCGTTGGTGGTTATCATTCTCTCTATTTCTGATATGTTCGCCTTTTGTGAACGTCTTACGAAGCTTGTGCTTACACGCTGTTACCAATTCTCGTCTCTTGCTGCATCATCTGATTGTATTCATTTGTTGTTATTATGGTTCGTGTTCATTTCTCTCTTGCTTTCTTCATTCGCCGGTTCTGCTGGCTGGAACTAAAGCTGTGAATGTCTGTCTGGGTTATCGACTTGAGAATGGCCCCCAGTTCTGGGAGCCAAAGCATTTAGGAGGGGTTCTTTGGAGAGTACTTGGGGGGAAGCGATTGGGGGTTTCGTGTTTGATTTCAGTACGTTCGTTGGAGTTAGTTTTTTTTTTTTTTAACATCGACTAGAAGGGCGGATGTTTAGAATTGGAGAATTAGGATTTTTTTTTTTAAGGCATGATTAGAGGAAGGGTTTTGGAATAGAAGAATTTTTTGAGGAGTTTGTTGGAGTGTTCTTGGGAGTGTTGACTTTAAGGACGGGTTTGTATGAAGTGAAAAAATTTTTATATATTTATCACCGTATTGTTTATTTTCAGTTTCCCTGTGTCTGTTACTTTGCGCACTTTTATTATATAAATGATTTATGGCACCTTCTCGTTTTCTGTTTTCACTTTTAACAGATTTTAAGGGTTGTCTAGATTTTTTGTCCTGCGTTTTTCTTTCTTGTCTCCATCATTCATTGACTGTCACTTTCCCTTGTTTTCTTACTTTTTTCCGACATACTTTCTGTTTATCGTTATTTCGTGTTGTCAGTCAAAGTCGTCAGTTTTACCTGCAAATGTATGTTGACGACTTTTAAATGTAAAAGGTTATAGGAGGAGGGAAAGACGAGAGGGTGGGGGGAAGAGAACTCGACATATTATCTGTTCCAGGGAAGGAGGTATCATAACGGACATTCCGCGAATGACTGGTCTCCACAAACAAACTGTGGGAAGCAGCAGCCAGACGCGTGCCAAGGGTCCAAGCCTTGGGTGCGGGGACACATGCAGACACCACACACGAGAACAGAGGCCAAAATGATATCTGTAGAATAGGGGGAGGGCAGCAACATCGCGGTGTACATAAAGGGAAGGATGAAGATAGGTGAAGATAGGAGAATTGACGAGATGGGAGGCTTTGATTCCACTCTGGTTATTAATAGAGTTGGTGGAGCAGCCACATCAAGTATGTGAGAAGTACTCCATTGTAGGATGATTAAAGCCTCCGTACACAATGAAATACCTGCTGAGAGTAAATTACGACACCAGCATAAGACCCGCAGCTTCTGGAAGGCAGAATTTGTGATGTTGATTATGTAGTTTCCAGGGTAGATTGGAAGCTATGGTTAAGCCAGGGTGGAAGCTATGGTTAAGCTTATCATGTTTATGATGTTACGGGGTTAGACTTCAGGGTTTTGAAATTGAATAGAGAAAAACGAATAACTCTGGAAACAGATGCAGAGAGAATTTACGTTCTAGCACGGTTAGATTTAACTAGCTTACCGCTTCCCCATTCCGAGATGTTGCTGCATAGGTACAAATTGAGAGGGAAAATAAGTTCCGTACGAAAAAAAGAACTAGTTTTAGGAGGATGAGGGTAAACTTCAGCAGTCTGGATGAATGCTACTAATATGGGTGAACACCAGCCATACGGATGAACACTTCTTGTAAGGATGAACTCCACGATTAAAGGCTGAACACCAGTAGTGTTAGGGATGAACACCAGTAGCGAGAATGAACACCTGTATTAAGGATGAACACTTATACTAAGGGTGAACACGGGAAGGAAGGGGTGTCTGATTACTGACCCCGCCAGATGCAAAAATAGAATCAATTAGGTTAGAGGTGACACACAAGTCCTAAATGTATCTACTTATTAACCTCGAGTTATTGTATTGTTATCGTCTGTTCCTGTTTCCCTTCCTTGTAACGCTGATAATTCATAGTTATTTCTATTTGTTAGACGCAACCTTTTAATTATCAAGAACTGTGACAGCCTTTATAGTTTTTATTGGCATCTGGCCTTTGAAGCAGTTTTTCGTTGCCATTTAACATGTTACACAGCTTTACTGATTTTTCGCATTCCATTTTCTATTGAGTTTCCCTCTTTCTTCAACCATGTACTGCTGTAATGGGTGGTAGTTGGTGCTCAGACGTGACTCCTCAGAATTCCGGTTGACTCTCTCACACAGTGCAAGGTTGGATTGTCTCATGTGTCACACTGCTCACGCCTGTCACACTAATGGTTCTATTGAGGTATTTCCATTCCATGAGAACGACGATACGATATTTCAGCACGACCGTATAATCTTTGAGAACGATAGTATAATTCATGAGTTCGACGGTACAGTCTTTTGGGAACTACGTTATGGTCTTTGAGAACGACGGTACAATCCTTGAGTACGACTGCGCGATCTTTGAGCTCGACGGTACAATCCTTGAGTACGACTGTGCGGTCTTTGAGCACGACGGTACAATCCTTGAATACGACTGCGCGATCTTTGAGCACGACGGTACAATCCTTGAGTACGACTGTGCGATCTTTGAGCACGACGGTACAATCCTTGAGTACGACTGCGCGATCTTTGAGAACGACGGTACAATCCTTGAGTACGACTGTGCGATCTTTGAGCACGACGGTACAATCCTTGAGTACAACTGTGCGATCTTTGAGCACGACGGTACAATCCTTGAGTACGACTGTGCGATCTTTGAGCACGACGGTACAATTCTTGAGTACGACTGTGCGATCTTTGAGCACGACTGTGCGATCTTTGAGCACGACGGTACAATCCTTGAGCACGACGGTACAGTCCTTGAGCACAACAGTACGACCCTGTGGTACGGTCGCCTGGCTTTTTGACCTAACACTTGCGGGTCAGGTCGTAGGCCATTCCATCATACCCCAAAGTCTTGCTGTCGTGGTCAAGAATCGTACCATCGTATGTAAGGATCGTACCTTCGTGGTCAAGAATCGTACCGTCGTGTGTTAAGGATCGTACCGTCGTGGTCAAGGACCATACCGTCGTGATCAAGGAGCTAAACGAGTTAGTCTTTGATTCAGAATGTACCCACATAATGAGATCTCTGCCAGCCACGAGGTACATCAACCTCGGATCTCACTTCGTGCGTAGGTGATGTATGATGTTTGAGGATGATCATTATGTTGCAACATCATCAAAACGTCCAGAAATCTAGTTTGCGACGCAGGAGAGTGGAAATTAATCCCAGGAAATATTGTGTGCAGCAGGAGAAAGTGGCAGCGTTGATAAAAGTGTCAGACTGGTGTCATATAACACGGTGAGTGGAGTGCGGGCGGTGGTTGAGAAGGGGCGGCGCGCCGCGCGGGCTCCTGGCACACACACGCCTTAACTCAAGCTGGATAGAAAACGCGAGTCCTTCGGGGTGACTGTCCTCTGTGGTGCTTATTGATTCACGGGTGTCGCTGGATCACCCAGGTGGAGGGGCGGACTTGGGAGGCCGGAGGGGGGATGGAAGGAGGAGGAGGGAAGGAAGGGGATTGCCAGGGAGGAGGGAGGGAGAGATGTTGGGGCAGGAGGAGGGAGGGTGGACAGAGCGAGGGACGTCAGGACGCAGTGTAGCAGTCAAGAAAAAGGGAAGAGTCACCGGCTCGTCTGGTGGTTCTTTTTCGCCTGGTTTAAACGTGGGTGATGGAGGAACTTCCTGGTTCTCTTCGCCAGTCTGTTACCAGGTTGTGATGAATTTGAGAGGGGATTAAGAGGCTAGTATTAACGACCGTTGAGAAAGATACAAGATCTATTTATATATTAAAGAATGCTGGAGGCAAGTTAGCAAAACGCCGTTGCAGTATATCTTGGACTGAAATTCGTGTTTTGGCTCTGTTGTATGTATTATATACTGACACCATAAGTTATGGTGCTAACAGCCATGATGAGAATACACGGAAATGATGAACAAAACCTTGTATATCTGGGTGAATGGTACCATCACAAGTTGAGCCCTGAAATACGGTACAGATTGGATTCTCCCCAAATGGTGGTCGCTGGTTTACGAACACACGCACACTTGGTGTGTGTGTGTGTGTGTGTGTGTGTGTGTGTGTGTGTTGTTCACTCCCCCTTGCCCTCTGCTCCTTCACAATCACATCCCATCCATGAATTAAACAACAATGTAATGGTTATCGTGGATGTTTGACTGTGAATATAATGCGCTTAAGTCTGGGTCTCTGACTTGAGTCTTTGACTTAAAGAGTCAGGTCCAACGCCAGGCCGTCGTATCTAAAGGCAGTACCTTCCTCCTGCTCAACGTTCGTACCATCCTGTCCAGCAGTCGTCCTATCAGGTTCGAGTTCGTACCGTCGTGCCAAAGGTTCGTACCGTCCTTCCCAACGAACGTACCGTCGTGCACATGATTCGTACAGTTCTTCCCAAGGGTCGTACCGTCGTGCTGAAGGGGTCACGAAGAATAAGTTCTAGACGCCGGAGTGAAATATTTCTTCGTTACCGGCTTGTCTGATGAAACCATATCTAGCCACACGGAGAAACCTTACTGACATGGCGAGGGAAAACGTGCCAGATTGATGAAAACCTTGCCTCGCTCTCCTAAGATACCATTATATTGGCTCATAAAGCCAGCCACAAGTACACCTCCCCGAGGAAAACCATGAAAGAAGCCCCAAAGAAAACGAAATTCGGTTACCGTACTCGCAACCTCTGAGTTACTCAAAGAAAACCTTACGAAGTCGGTTTCAGACGACCGTTTATGCAGCTACTTAAAGAACACCTTTTGCCTTCGTAAAGAAACCTTGAACTAGACGTAGATTGTACCATTTGATGCCGCGGGGAGACCCTCTGGGGGCTCCAGACGGCGAAGAACCATGTTTAGCGCCAGGTAACCCCAACTTGCCCACCCTTCGCACCACCTGACTTTACCCCTAAAGAAACCAGACCGAAAGCTTAAGTGTTTTTCAGTATTGCCTCAGGGTCGATGAACTGCCGGTAAGTGAATCAGGGTTCGGATTTATGCTCAGGCTGTTTGAAACGGATTTTTCGTAATTTGCTGCTCTATATGAAAAAAAAAAGATAATGTAGGAAAAATGTCTGTGTGTGGTGGAGGTAGAGAGAAAGGAATGTGTTTTAGGGACGTACGGTGCTGTGAGGGTTGCTCCTTGGTGTGCGGTTGTGGTGTGGTCTGCAGATTTTGTGATAGCGACCAAGTCTTTAATGGACCCCTAAAAGTAAACATTAGGGGGACCAGTTTGCACCCCCGTCATGAAGGGAAGGGAAGGAGACATCAAGTCACAGTACGGTACCTAGACTGATGGTAACGTGAGAGAGACGTCAGCGATGTCAGAGTCATCAAGCCAGGTGACCTCACCTTTGCACTAAAAGAGATGATAGGTTTGGTCCTGAGAATTAGAGAACCTAAACCAGTGTTGACACTGGTCACACCCCTTGCTCTTTTTCGAGAGTTGTGTATACGGCCGTGTGTAGGGTGACCGCCCTAGTACAGAACACCTGCCTTACTGAAATAGATTGCGGCCTGCACAGGTGTTGTCATTACACGGTAGGCAAACATATTAGATACGGTCCAAGTTGCAAACTTTGCCATCAGCACACTTGTTAAACGTAGATGTATGTACATAATCTCTTGAGAAATGGCTGAATGGAAATCAACTTTACTAAAACCAGATTTAAGTGCATGAATATTTATAGTACACAACCCCTTGAGTACGAAGGTACGATCCTTGGGTATGATTGACTGGCCTTTGACCTGACTTGACCACCTTGCTCAAGGGTAGTACCGTCATGTTTAATGATGGCATTGTCCTGCCTCAAGGATCGTACCATCATGCTCAAAGATCGTACCGTCGTACTCAGAGATCGTACTGTCGTACTCAGAGATCGTACTTTCGTACTCAGAGATCGTACTGTCGTACTCAGAGATCGTACTGTCGTACTCAGAGATCGTACTGTCGTACTCGAAGATCGTACTGTCGTACTCGAAGATCGTACTGTCGTACTCAGAGATCGAACTGTCGTACTCAAAGATCGAACTGTCGTACTCAGAGATCGTACTGTCGTACTCAGAGATCGTACCGTCGTGCTTAGATATGTAAGGATTAGACTTACAGATAAACAAGGTTGTTACACGAGTGTGTGTGTGATGTCATCGTCAACACCCTCCGTCCCTCCAACCCCAGAAGCTCAGCATGTGTCGCATGGCACCTCACACTAACTCGAGAGAGAGAGAGAGGAATAGATTTGTTGCGATCCATTGTGATATGTGGTGGAATGAAGCAATTAAGGAGCGCTGTGTGTGACTAGGTACAGTATAGTGTGCGGTGGTATGGTGTCTCTGTTGAATGGTGTGGTGGAATGATGACGTAGGATGGTGGTTGTGGTGTGGGCTTGGCGTTGGTTGGCTAACTAGGAGTCATTACCAGCGCCATCAGGAGCCTCCTTCCATTCGTACACACATCCGGCAGTGTCCACTTCCAGTCTTCTACGTTACTTACTTCTCTGACTAACAATATTTCTTTTCGCTAATCAGTTGTTAATTCCACGTGAAATGCTTACCGTTCATCTGGTACTTGCTCCTCCGTTTCCTTCTCAGTGAGGGATTAACTTACCAAATCCTCTTGACCTCGCTATCTCTTCTAGCTTTTAATGACTTCCATTTTCTGTTTGATGCCTTCTGTTTTCTTTTAAGGTACGCCTTGTTTTAGATGTATCTCTCATCTTTCTTTCTTCCTCCCCTTCTTCCGTCTTCTTTTTCCTCGTGCTGCTCTCCTCTACTCCTCATCCTCCCCCTCCCTTTCTCTCTCTCTCTCTCTCCTTGTCCCACACTTCCCCCCCCCCCCCCCCTCCCCCTCTCTCTCTCTCTCTCTCTCTCTCTCTCTCTCTCTCTCTCTCTCTCTCTCTCTCTCCAGCTGCTCTCCCCTGGCCTCTCCACGAGGCGGGTCGTACATCCATCCACGGCTGCTGCGGTTGAGTGTCTTCGTTTTCTGTTGGGTGGTGGCGGGTGGGGCGGCAGGCAGGGGGGACACTTACAGCTACCCAGAAAATTCCTTATTGATTCCCGCCGCGTTTCTCGGGACAAGCCATGCTAGATACTTCTACTGCCTGGCCTCCTCCGCTGGTCACTCCCGCTCGCTACCTCACCCTGATGGCCGCTGCGTACACCAGTTACCTGGCTGGCTGGATTAATAATACAGCTGTGCTTAACTTTGTCCAGTAACTTTGTAGTATGAAATGCAATTTAATTGAACCATAGCTGGTTTGTGTGTTGGATAATTAACAGATGTTTTAACTGTAGCTGCAGCCTGAATTGCTGTTTCACTTTCAATATAAGTAGTTGATTACTAGCAAGTTGGTATTTGGTTGATTGAATATGTTGTTTTTGAAGTTCTCAGCTTAGGTGGTTAGTTGTTAGTGAGGCTTTCCCTTCTTGAATGTCTCAGTTCTTGGATGTTTTGTCCAATATATTGCATACTTTATGTCCTGTACATAGAAGATAGATTTTTCACTTTGATGTTTGATATAGCGTATAGGCTGTATTGGTCTCCCCCCCCCTCCCCCTTTTTTTTTTTTTTTTTGACATCCTTGAAAGCCATGGGCAATGTTAGATGGATCTTGTGAGGACTCTAG
The DNA here is from genome assembly GCA_038088735.1 of Panulirus argus. Classification (NCBI taxonomy): domain Eukaryota; kingdom Metazoa; phylum Arthropoda; class Malacostraca; order Decapoda; family Palinuridae; genus Panulirus; species Panulirus argus. Next base: position 1,720 of record JAYMFT010204272.1, on the reverse strand, counting down.
ATGCCATACAGATTGTCTGTACAACAATTGATAAGGTAGGTATGGTAGACTGACCCAGCGATTGTAGCCATATCCCTTGCCCATATTGGTAGGTTAGGTTGACTGGATGAAGTAAGTCAGTGAATGCTGCCATGACCCCATTTATCTGAATTACGTGAATCGTCTAGGGTGAAAGACATTAACTTCAGGGTAGTTAAATCATTATGTCGTTGAAGTAGTACATACGATATGGTGTAAACATATTACATAATCTGATATTAGCATATTTACCTGTGATTGTAGCCCGTTGTATTGAGACACTAAATCCATTTGTATTTAAGCCAAGCTGAATTAGAATTCTCAGCTTAACTTTTGTCACAATCTGTAACATAATCTTGTGAAGAAGGATTTGACTAATTGAGCACGACACTACGACCCTTGTACCCATCGGTACGACTCTTGAGCACATTGGTACGACTCGAGCACATGGGTACGACTATTGGGGACATCGGCACGACCTTTGGGCACGTTGGTATGACCCTTGGATATGATTGCCTGACTTCTGACTTGGAGTCATGGGAGTCGGGTCAGGTGCCGGGCCGACGTGCCCAGGGGTCGTGCCGTCGTGCTGAAGGTGCCGTGCCGCAGAGCTCCAAGATCGCACCGTTCTGCCCAGAGGCGATTAAAGTGACAGCGCGCGCAAAGAACAGTCGGTATCTGGCAACGTTGCAAAGGAATCGGTGTGTCCTAACCTCACAATAGCGTACGTGGTTTCGCCTCGGCAAAGATTCGCTGCGCGGTATTCCCTGTGCTGTTAACACAATAGAGGCGCTAGATCACGGCAGGGGAGGGCACGTCTTAATGTCGCAGCACAGGAAAAGAAAAGAAAAAAAGGAAAAACTGCCCTTGCGAACTGCCGGTTCCGAGATTATTCACCAGGAGTAAATTGTTTTACAAATGGCGGCGCTGCTCTGCAGCCAGGACTAACCTGATCCTACATCAGCGCGCAGCTGGATTCACCGGGTTAATCCCCCTTACGAATACACACTTACTTCAGGCCGCACTCGTAACGTGCAGATTTAAGAATATAAACTTACCATTAAGCTGCCTCCCTTGAACACACCGCTACCATCCTTGGCCTCTCACCACAGAGTGACCTGAGCCTTTTGATATTAAGGTCAGAGGTCAGGCCGTCATATCTTAAGGGTTGTCCCGTCTTACTTTTTTAAAGGGTCAAGTTACACAGACCTGCGTGGAGCCAAGCCGCATTTAAAACTGGACTCATTTTTATGCTTCTAATGTGTTTACTTTGTAGATACCACATGTTTTCCTTGTAATCTTGTAAGCTAAAATGGCAATGAAATTCAGACGTACGTTATATGAGGCGAAAATTATACAGCTGCGCAGAGAACACTCTAATTGCACAATTAGTTGGTTTTAACGATGAAGGTAACACTGATTTATGGACCATACGAGGAGAGTGACGACAGTGTGATGCGTTACGGGTGGCATCATATTGATACATATCCGGGTCACATAATATTTTTCTACACCTCTGTTATGTACGCTACTGCCTTCTACTTGATTGATGAGTCTTTATTTCTTGTAGATATTTGTAAATGCCGGATGCTGGGTAGAAAGATTTCTAGCTTTATAAATTGAAACTCTCTCTCTCTCTCTCTCTCTCTCATTATATATATATATATATATATATATATATATATATATATATATATATATA
>JAYMFT010204261.1:0-11620 GCA_038088735.1 Panulirus argus | reverse complement strand
TATATATATATATATATATATATATATATATATATATATATATGAAAAAAATGGAAACAGAAAGAACCTTTATATACAAAGTTGAATTTGTTGTTTCCATTAGAGTCTCACTAGAAATTAATGCATTCATCAGTTCTTTTTAACACTTTATATCAAACTAGTAGTTTGCAAGGAGAGGATTTGGCACAAGTCATGATATATAACTGAATGCAAAACCCATGTGTCTTCATAAACATAATTTTTATATTCAAATGTATATAACTGTAATAAGCAAAGTAATGTACTGATATATAGTTTCTAGATTTAGCAGAAAACGTATTAAGTACTACAGTAATTTCTTAACCTTTATCAGTAATCATGCTGGGAAGGCAGCCAACCATAGGGTAACATTTGGGTCCTGGAACTTCCATAGATGACACTGTAGATCCTGCTCTGACTGTAGTGGCTGCTGTACACTGGTGTAATATCCGCTCTGTTGTACTCAACATGGCAGACTGTAGTGATAACATTTTTTGCCACTTATGCTGCAAAAAAAAAAAGCATATCACCAATACAGCTGGAAATGTTTCTTTATAAAAAAAAAGTTGCAAGTCTTTTTATATCAACTGATACTGTACTGATGATATGAGGTAGCTAAATTATAAGAATAAGAATGCATTATATATATGACTACATTTCATTATCATCTTAATTTTAGCATTCATTTCATAAATATTAGTGTCAGTACACAGCATGAGGAAAATCTTTCACACTTGCCAATTCCCACTTAAGAGCCGAGTATGCATGAAGTTTCTGACATTCCTTCTCCTCACCTTTACACCTTCAGGTAATACTAACCAAACTTAATGCTAAGATTTACTGGTATATTACTGAAATAGCCTACAGCTGCTCTATAAAGAATTTACAATACAGTGTCTGCAAAAAACACAGTCTGCTCCCCATATACTTTCGAAGAGGATACATTTTAAAGGTTTATTGTGAGTACAAGTATATAACACTCTTAGGGTGAAAATATTGTACACTTGGTTGCTGAGACTAGTGTTTCTAATGGTATGAATGTCAGTAACTTGCCTCAGCGTGTCTCAGGCTATCCTGAGGGAACTATGTCCTTTCTTTACTATTCTGGGCTGCCACTTCATTTTGGGAATTTCCCTTCTGGGCTCTGTATTTCTTCCAGATGGTTAGCTCCTACCTTTCTGTGGAGTAGAAAGCCTAAATTCTCACCTGGAAGCAATAAAATGTGGGTAAATGTGAGACATGTAGGTGCACTGGGCACTCAGAACACATGATCAAGTGGCTGCTTCCTGAACCACCTCAGCAGTGCCTCGCCTCATTCAGGAAATTAAGACCCTATGAACCAAAACACAGATCTAGAATACTTTAGGAACCTGGCCAGTTCTATGCCCAGACATGTGAAAATGGTAATCAAGGCCAAACGAGATATGACAAAGCAATAAAACATTAGTGTTACCACCTTTGAAAATGTATTGGGAGGCAGACAATGATTTTTATGGACACTAGAAAATATTTCACTCTTAATTAGTATGTATACTTTGTGTAAATTATTAGTTTTTATACTACTTGTGTATTATGGGGTGGTATTTTCACAGTGACTCTTAACTTTCTTCACAAAAACAACCTTTCACAAGAGAAAGCAGAGATGCCTGCGGGGAGATAGTGAACATGAAAGTAACTGCATTAACACTAGAATAAATAAGCCTATGCTTAGAAAATATCACTTGTAGAATGAGGAGAAGAATTTAGAGGATACTTGTAAGGACCTGGTGAATTCCTAGAGAAGTCTTTGGGGGTATTAACTCCTACAGCCCAGGCTGAGCCCAGGCTGTTAGAATCGGTCATTGGTTGACTGAGCTGTTGGAAGTCATAACCCTCAGGCTCAAGTAGCCCCCACAGCTCGGCTGATCTAGTAAACTTTATAGGTACTTGTCCAGTGCACTCTTGAACTCTCACATACATCCCATGCTGTTCCTGGTGGTAGATGGCAGGTGGAGTCTTGGGCCCTGGATGTTTAAGGTGTTCTCTCTTTTTATGCATATTGCACTTATGGATTTCAGAGGTAGTTTTTACAAAGTTGTCCATTCCTGTTGTGCCAGTAGGATGTTATTTCTGAATGTATGTTGGGAACCATACCTTCTAGCATTTTCTAGATGTAGATGAAGACTTAACTATCCCTTCTGCAATCCAGGGAGTAAATTTGCAATTTTGCCCACCTTGTAGGGTAATGTTAGAACATAACAATATTCATCTTGTGAAAGAATCAGTGCTTTGAATAATATCATCATTGGTTTTTCTTCCTTTGTCTTGAATGTCCGCAGAACCCAGTTTGACCACCTTCTGCACAAGGCAACTGTTGTTTTGTTGTTTGCTGATGGTAAGGTTGTTAGACATTATTACTCTAAGGTCTTTCATATTATCCTACTAGTTTATGATAGCATCTATGTCTGTTTAATATTCTGTGTTGTTTTTGATTTCTTCATTTTGTCCATATCTGAGGAATTGAAACTCATCTCTAATGAATGCCCAGTTACAGATTTCATTTATATTTCTTTGTAGACTTTCAGCATCTTCTACTCATGTGAGTTTTGTACTTATTCTTGCAAAGGATATGAAACTGTGGCTAATGTCTGTGTCATTGTCAGATATAAGAATGAGGATCAGGAGGGCTAAAGTACAGTTCCTTGGGGAACTGAGCTTTTTACTGTGGAGGCAATGGAGATGGCATGGATTATAACTATGTATTGTGATCTAATAGTTAAAAAGTTGTATATTCATCTCCCTGTTTTTCCTGTTATCCCTGTCTTTAAAATTTCATGTGCTATGACACCATGTTTGTATTTGTCAAATGCTTTTGTAAAGTCTGTGTAAATCACATCAGCATTCTTTTTTTCCCAGAGCTTCAAAATCCTATCATAATGGTTGAGCAACTGTGAGAGGCAAGATCTTCCTACCCTGAAACCATGTTGTCCTGGGTTTTGTGGATTGTTCTTTTCCATAAATTCAGTCAGGTTGTCTTTTAGGACTCTTTCAAAGATTTTAATAATGTATGATGTTAATGCAATCAGTCCATAGATTTTTGGGACTGCTTTGGTTTTGCCTTCATGGTAAGGGGTGATGTGAGTCAGTTTCAGACTCTTGGGAATGATGCTAGATTCTAGACTTTTTCTCTAGAGGATATTTAGTGCACGTGTTAGAGGTGTCTTGCATTTCTTCATGAAGACTGACTTTCATGAGTCTGGGCTTGGGGCTGAGTGCATGGGCATGCTCTCAATGGTCCTACTGAAATCTTGTGTTGAGGGTGTGATATCTACCATGTGTAAACTTGGGGATTACTGTTTAGGAAGAAGCCTGTTGGATTATTTATCTTTAATCTTATTTCAGGCTTGCTGAACACCTATTCATATTGCCTTCTTAAAGTCTCACTCATCCCTTGGCAGTCATCTATAAAACTACCTTCTTCTGTATTGTGTGGTAAGCGTGGCCATTGGCAACTCACAGTAGGCTGTTTTGATAACTTTCTTTCCCCATATTTTGAAGCCTTGGAACTCTACCCTCTCATGTCTTTTCCAGTAACTATGACCTGACACTTCTTAAAAGACAGGTTTTTTCACTTTCTCCTAAATTCGTAAATGTTCTCTCATTTTTTTCTTTTTCCCATTCATAATCCTTTCTACATTTCAAACTAGGCCTGGCCTTGATGTGGACTTTTGTCCATGACTGAAGCCTCTAATGTGGGGAGAAAAAAAAAAAGTGGGCCAATGGAGTTTGTAGGCTTGGAATTGCATTTTGCACATGAGATAAAGTATTTTGGGATGTTTCTTGTTTCATTTTGGCTTTTTCCTTCTTTTTCTTGTGTTTCATATGGCTTCTTTAGCCAAAAAATTCTAGAGAAGAACAGAGTCAGACAAACTAACTATAATAATATTACAGTAAAATATAATGACAGCTAAGTAAAGAATTGAAAAATGCTGTCAGCGTGAGCACACATTAAAACAATATAGAGAAGGAGAGGCAAGAGCTAGGAGATGATTCTGGGTCTGAGGTAAGATGGGGGTCAAACGTTTAAGGATTCTTGAGCAGATATGAAAACAAACTGAATAAAGTCATTGAAAAGGCAGTGTGTACACAGATATATGACAATCAAGGAAGCATGTGGTAGTTACTGAAAGACTTATGAGGGCAAAGGTCACTGAAAACAGATGTGTGGTGATAAAAAAGCAGATTAATGATAAGTTAAAAGATAATTAAGAGGACATAGCAAGACTCCAGGATATAACTGAAAGGTGGCTTATCATGCAAATGAGGGAAGTTGTACAGGAGGTTACCAAATATAAGTCCATGATTATCTTTGAGATGGCTAAGGACCATCTTCCAAACAAGGTAGAAAGGGAAGCCAGGGTAGGGGAGCAGGTCAAAAAGCTATTCAATGCACTGGACATGACAGTTGCAGGTCAAGATGTAATAGACATCTGAAGAATGGGGAAATATAGGCTAGACACTAGAGGAAGTCCACTGAAGATAAAGTTCAGTATGGAAATGCATAGTCAAGAGGTACATATGGAGGCAAAAAAATAAAGGGGTTCAAACAAGTGTTTGCCAAGAATGACAAACTAAGAGAAGAAGGAGCTACAGCAAACTAGGAAAAGAGAGAAAATGAGAGGAACTAGACCAGGCTAGAGAAAGCAACAGTGCTTCTAGTTATAGCTCAAGGAGGCTGGAACCAACTAGATGCAAGTATCTTAGCCAGAAGGTTCTGTATATAAATGCAGATGGGATGGTGACATTGTAAAAGAGCTGGAGTTCAAAGACTGCATCAAAGGAAGCATCCCTGACAGTTTTGGAATAGTGGAGACAAAACTCACATAGCTAATGTCTAACCTAATGTGCCTAAGAGGGTACATAATAATGAGGGACTGTGAAGATTGGGGGTGGGGGAATGAAGTTTGACCCTCTTAACAAGAGATATCATTAAACTCTGGTAAGTATCAATGGATGGTACTTTCAAACAGAACATAATGGATAAAGGGACAGGGGAGGGGGGAGGTTACATAGTAATGCTATCAGTCTACAACCCTCCTAGGAACTGCAGTGACCCTGATGTACATTTGGAACAATGAAGGAAGAATCAAGATAGTTAAGGAAGCAGTGAGACACTCGCTTCTTAGAGATGGTAGAGTACTAAGAATGGGGGATTTCAGTTACAAGGAAATGCAGATTATTGGAAACACAAGTTTCTTGAATGTACACAAGAGAGCTTCCTGTATCAACACATAATGGAGCACACAGAGTATGATACATTATCTCTGATTGGCTTAGTCTTTACACATAACAGCAGAAGAAAAGAACACATCAAATATGAAGCTCTTACCGGAAAAAATGATCAAGTAGTTCATGACTTTGAATCTGTGTTGGAAGAGGTTGCAAATAAGATATCAGAGCAGCTGCAGATCTCAAAGAGGAAGTACAGTTGAGGTAACTATGTAGAGCTAATCAACTTTTTTGATTGCAAAAAAAGAGTTCTTTTACAAGAGTACAGACCACTGCTATAGAAGTTTTGAGAATTCTACAATGAAGAAGTCAAAACATGGAAAGAGACATTGTTCAACAGCAAATGCCAAAAAGTGAAAGAGCTCAGGGATGTGCAGTAGGGGTATACAAACAAATCTGTATCTGATCTGTAGAGAAAAAATGAGTACAGTAAGGAGGACAAACAAGAGCAATTTTGAAAAGAGCATTGTGAACCAGGCAAAGGGCAATCCAAAACTTTTCCTTAAGTTCATCAGGGGCAAGTCATCAGTAAAAAGGCAATTAATCAGTCCAAGGAACTTGAATAGAAGAGCTCTTGAGGAAGATGAGGAAATATATGAGGAACTGATTGATAAATCTAAAAGGATACTGCACTTATGTTGACAAGGTGGGAGGGGGAAGAAGTCTAGGAAGGTTTGGACACCAATAGTAATGATACAAACACGTTATTAAAAAAACTTTACCCATTTAAGGCTCATGGTCCTGATGGACTTTGTGGAGGCACTTAGAAGGCCATTCAAAATATTGTTTTATAGGACATTACAGTAAAGGACACAGAAGTTTCAAAGAGCAAATACTGTGCCTATATTTATGAAAGCTGATTGGGAAATTGCACTGAACTACATGTCAGTCTCATTAACAAGTGTGGTTTGTAAAAGACTAGTTTAAGGAAGAAAGGTCATCAATTGCAAATCTACATTTCTATGACATGGTGAGCTTCATCTTAGATCAAAGAAATGGATGGATAGATGGTGTTACTGGATTGCCAAGAAGTGTTTGACACTGTTTTCTAGCAGAGGTTGATTAAGGAGCTAAAGCCATACGCAGAAGCAAAGATAAATAATTACTATTGTGGAAAAAAATAAAGGATACATGATGAAGTGCATTCTCAAAATGGGCTGGCCTCTAAAGTGGCCTACCACAAGGCTCAGTCTTAGGCCCACTGTTAAACTTGGTGTGTGTAGATGACTTTCCTAATGGACTGGATTCTTAGAACATTTTGCAGATTATGTCCCGATCATGAGAGAAATAAGGAATGAGGACAAGTGCATCAACCTTCAAGGGTACCTAGACAAACACCAAATTAGCTTTGATAAGTGGATGATGATACTTAATCTGAGTAAGTGCAAGGTAATGAAAATGGTACACAGTGAAAGGACTACATACGATTATCACTTTGCAGGAAACATAATTCATGAATCTGTACGAGAAGGAGGCCTAAGGGTCGACATTGTTCCTAATCTGTTGCTAAGCTGCAAATGAGGTGAAATATGAAAGAACAAACTATCCAGTGCCAAATATTAGAAGCACACTCAGTTATCTGGAGAAGGAAATGTCTGGTAAGCTATTCACAACATATATCATAACTGAATTATCCCTATTAAGTCTGTTCACCATACATAAAAAATAACAAAGATCAGACTGAGAGGGTCCAGAGAGAAGCAAAAGAGATAATAACTGAATTCAGAGAACTAAGCATATATGCGAGGCTGAGGGGTACAAAGTTGTCTGCCATGGAGGAAAGATAAGGAAGGGGAGACCTCATAACAGTCTTCAGTTGCTAAATCATCTCAATGATGCTGACGGTGAATAGTTCTTCACTAGATGCAGTACCAGAGTAAGCACAGGTCATAACAAGAAGTTGTTTAGAAGGAATGTGAATAAGTATTAGTTTAGTGAAAAGGAAGATAGTGGATGGAATAGACTAGGCAAGGAAATGGTGAATGCCAGCAGTTTACAAAGGTAAAATACGTATTCTTGATATTACTGAAAGTTGTGGGGGGGGGGGGTATTAATTTACAAATCTTTTCCATATCATCCAAAGCAAAACAATTTATTGTCACAGTGGATCTGCTAGAAGAGAGAGTAATGGAATTTGAAAGCACTGCAGAGGATCAGGAAAAGTACCAGAAAACACTATGTGGAGATGATAATCTCGGAAACTCTATGGAGGGGCTTGATTGGAGGATAAAAAGAATCTGATGATACCTTATGAAGGATTTTGTCAGAAAGTACTAGGAGACGTGGATTATCTGAAAAACTCAAAAGAGGAACATGACTGTATGAGGCAGAGTGAATAAAAGGACCCCTGGGAAAGCAGTGGCTTGAGCAGGAAATATTTTTACCTATGACTAATGGAATGAATTCTAATGTAAATAAGAGCCAGGAATTTAAAAAGCTATAAGATCAAGGAGGAAAATTGCAGATAAGAGATTGGAGAAGTAAGACAGAGCTATGGACACTCTTCAATCAGGTAGCTAAAACAAGATACCAAATGACACAGTAGTGAAGGAAGTTCAATCTACCAAAGACGAGGCAGTTAGAGAAGTGTTGTGTGGCAGTTGACAGAAAGCTAAAGAGTGCACAGACTGTCCAGGACAAATGTGCTCTGATAAAGAAGTAAATCCCTAATAAGAGTTAAATGTATTGTTACTGCAGGAAATAACAGAAGTGATCTATTCACGCAAAAGAGGCAGTACTTATGTAGATCAGTGATGATATCTGGAATGATAAGAGAGCATATTTAGAATGAGAAGGAAAGAATAACTAAGAAAGGAGGTGAAGTCAAAAAGGTACTTGATGCAATGGGCTTGCCTAAAGCAAGTCTAAAGATGAAAGAGGTTTGGAGAACTAGTAGATACAGGCAAGGAGTATGAGACTACTTTTGCCATGGAAATGTTTCGCCAGGACGTGCCTAAGCATACTTAGGAACTTGCTAGGCAGGCTGAAAATGAGGGGGTGTTCATAAAAAGTAACAGGCAGTATTTGTTTGTATGGTCTTAGAATTATCTTCAACACCTTAAAATGATGTTTCTAATAACTGTGTTTTGATTGGCAGTTTTATAATGATGTTGACAGCTTTATGACCTCGGCAGTTGCAATTCATAAAGCCGAAAGAAACAACTAGTCATCATTAGTAACAAGCCAATAGAAGAGCAAGAGAGAGAACAAAGGCATTCTCATCATCATTAGTAACAAGCCAATAGAAGAGCAAGAGAGAGAACAAAGCATTCACTTAGGAAGCAAACAATAGGAGGAATCTGATGAAACAAGGAGGAGAGAAATCCTCCTGATGCAAACTCAGGGATCCAACATTTCGAACTGGTTCAAATCTGAGACTGAAAATTGTGTATATCATTATGGACGGGCTGGTAGTAAATGGCATTAGGGAAGGGCAGTGATGATATAGCTAGGGCAGTGGAGACCAAATTCAGTAAGACCAATCTTACCAGAGTGGTACACAAGCAGTCAGGAGGGCAAGGAACTGAGAACTGGCCCTCTTGGTATGCCCTATTGGTAAGACAATATTAGATACGAGGTAATATCAATGAACATCCCATTTAAACTGTATATAATAGGAAAAATCACTAAAGGAATATCAGCATAGTGCTGCTAATAATTTACAATCCTCCAAGAAGGTGCAATGATCCAGAACAATTATATGAAATATCAAATTTGGAACAATCAAGATGTGAAGGAAGAAGCTTCACTCTCACTCCTCAAAGACAGGACTGTTTTGATGATGGAAATATCAGTTACAAAAAACAGACTTCTAAAGAAAAAGTTAGATTCACACGGAGATAGGGAGTCATGTTAGTACAAGTTAATTGGAATGTACACAGGACAAACACGTTACTGAACATAAAAGTCAAAGGAACTGATGCACCATCACTACTTGATTTTGTTTTCTCAAATAATAACATGGACAGAACAAACAGGATGGTGAAGGAAGGGTGAAAACACTCCTCATTTTGTAGCATTTCAATTACATGGTATCAAATGGGAGCATCTTGAGTGTCTATGGCTTTCCTCATTTTTCTTATTTTGTGTCTATGGCTTTCATCCTCACTACATTTGCATGGGTTGAATTTCATCAACCAAGTTTCAGACCAGCTTTGGAGTCTGTCTTGGTCCCCTTGTACGCTGATGCAATTCTCCTTGCTTTTCACTTCCCTCATGCCCTTTGCATCATTTGCAAACATATTCAGGTAGGAATCCATACTTTCAGGCAAGTCACTGATATGGATCAAGAATAGTAATGGCCCCAGAACTGAACCCTGTGGCACTCAGCTGATCACCTCAACCCATTTGGAAAAGTCTCCTCTAACATTCATCCTTTGTTCCTTCCCACTGTGTGTGTGTGTGTGTGTGTGTGTGTGTGTGTGTGTGTGTGTGTGTTGTGTGTCTGTGAGAGACCAGACTTTGCTGACTTAAGATAGACTTTAATTGAAGAGTCACCTTTAGTGAGGCTGTATCGTTATCAATAGACTTATCAAAGAATCCATCTTTATGAAGTCCATTCTATCCCTCATACTGAGTGTAATCCAGCTTTGAAGCTGCAAGAGCCCCTGTTTAATGAGTACTGGGGTTATAAGGATAAGGGATACTGGGATTGTATTATAATAAGTAATAATAATAATGATAATAATGATAATGAAATAATAATAATAATAATGGGAGCGATGAAGAATGTGTGGAAAGTGAGAACATTATCTCGGAGAGCAAAAATGGGTACGTTTGAAGGAATAGTAGTTCTAACAATATCATATGGTTGCAAGGCATGGGCTATAGATAGAGTGTATGGAGGAGGGTGGATGTGTTGGAAATGAAATGTTTGAGGACAATATGTGGTGTGAGATGGTTTGACTGAGAATGTAACGTAAGGGTAAGAGAGATGTGTGGTAATAAAATGAGTGTGGTTGAGAGAGCAGAAAAGGGTGTGTTGAAATGGTTTGGACATATGGAATGAATGAGTGAGGAAAAGTTAACAAAGAGGATATATGTGTCAGAGGTGGAGGGAACAACGAGAAGCTGAGACCAAATTGGAGGTGGAAGGATGAAGTGAAAGTGATTTTGAGAGGTCGGGGCCTGAACATGCATGAGGGTAAAAGGCGTGCACGGAATAAAGTGAAATGGAATGATGTGGTATACCTGGGTCGACGTGCTATCAATGGACTGAACCAGGGCATGTGGAACGTCTGGGGTAAACCATGGAGAGGTCTGTGGGGCCTGGATATGGAAAGGGAGCTGTGGTTTCGGTTCATTACACATGACAGCTAGAGACTGAGTGTGAGCGAATGTGGCCTTTCTGTCTGTTTCCTGGAGCTTCCTCACTGATGCCGGGGGTGGCGATGCTATTTCCTGTGGGGCGGGGAGGCATCAGGAATGGATGGAGGCAAGCAAGTATGAATATGTACAAGTGTATATGTGTATGCATGTGTATGTATATGTATGTATATATATGTATATGTTGGTAAGTATATGTATGTATTGTTCATATATGTGCATGTATGATTATATGTGTGTATGTGAGTGAATGGATCTTTCTTCGTCTATTTCCTGGCACTAAGTGTGTATGTGAGTGAATGGGTCTTTCTTCGTCTATTTCCTGGCACTAACTCGTCAATGCGGGAAACAGTGATCAAGTATAAATGGAACGATGTGGTATACTGGGGCCGACATGTTGTCAATGGACTGAACTTGAGAATGTGAAATGTCTGAGGTAAACCATGGAAAGGTCTGTGGATCCTGGATGTGGATCAGGAGCTATGGTTTCGGTGCATTACACATGACAGCTAGAGACTGAGTGTGAGCAAATGTGGCTTTTTTCATCTGTTTCCTGACGCTAACTTACAGATGTAGGGCATAGTGAGGCTATTTCCTGTGGGGCAGGGTGGCATCAGGAATGAATGGAAGCGAGCAAGTATGAATATGTACGTGTTTATGTATATATGCATGTGTATGTATATGTATGTATATATGTATATATTGGTATATATATGTATGTACTGTGCATATATGTGCATGTATGTATATATGTATGTATGTGAGTAGATGGATCTTTCTTCATCTGTTTCCTGACGCTACCTCGCTAACGCGGGAAACAGCAATCAAGTATAATAATAATAATGATATTATATAAATATAATATCAGTGTTGTGAATGGAAACGGTGAAGAACTCGTGGATTTGTGTGCTGAAAAAAGACTAGTAATTGGTAATACCTGGTTTAAAAAGAGGGATATTCACAAGTATACTTATGTGAGTAGAAGAGATGGTCAACGGGCAGTATTGGA
>JAYMFT010204250.1:0-11620 GCA_038088735.1 Panulirus argus | reverse complement strand
TTCTCAAAAATTTGTAAATACTTTCCCTGTCTGTTTTTCCCAATTTCTCAACTCCCTCTATATTTCAATTAGGGCCCAGCCTTGATGTGGACTTTTGTCCGTGACTGGAGCCTTAAAAAAAGAGAGAGAGAGACTCCCTGTTCTATCTGTCTATCTATCTGTCTCCCAGATACTTACATTCCTTCACTTCTTCCAGTCTTTTTCCCCCCATATCCACAGCACAATTTAGTACACTTTCTTCTTTCTTTTTATATGGTTTTACAAAATATACACTTTCACTCCATTTTCTTTCAAACACCATTACTATAACTAGCATTTACCTTCAATTTCCTCCACTTACACACATCATAAAGCACACTTACAACCTCCTGTAACTCTTCTTCACTCTCTGCACACAGCACAGTATCATCTGCAAACAGGCTTGCCACTAGCCACCATATCTCACTACCACAATCTATCTCTGCACCCCTCTTCCTATGTTTTGCTTTCATCTCTCTCATCGCTCCATCCATATATATATTAAAAAGCCACAGTGACATCAAGGAGCCCTGCCTCACACCTACATGTATCCCAGAACTTTCGCTCAGCTCTCCATCCACTCTTACACACGCACTTGCTCCTCAGTAGAAGGCTTTTGTACCATTCAGCAGTTGTCCCCTTATACTATATATCTATAACACATCCCACAAAGCATTCCACTCATCTCTGTCATGTGCTTTCTTCAGATCCATAAAATCTACGTACAACTTCTTACCTTTTGCTAAATACTTTTCTACGGTCATCTTTATTATGAAAATCTGATCCACACATCCCTTAGCTCTCCTAGAATCCCCTTGTTCTTCACTTATTCTACTGCATCAGTCTCTTACATCACTCTGTCAGTTAATATTTGTCAATTAATATTCTTGCATACACTTTTCCTGTTATACTTAACAGACTTATTCCCGTATAATTGCTACATTCATCATGAGCACCTTCTCTTTTGAATCAAGAAACAATAATAGCTTTTACGCAATCCTCAGGAACAACCTTCTGTTTCCATGCTAAATTACGTATAAGATGCATCCACTCTATTACACTTTCTCCTCCATACTTCAGCATTTCATCTGTAATCCCATCCACTCCAAGTGCTTCCTACCTTCAGCCTTATTATTGCCCTTCTTACCCCCGCTCTTCTACAGGTATTGATTTGATTTTTGCTCCCAAGGACTGGCTGTTTATGTACCCCCACCACTAACTAGACCATGCAGCACTCGGCAAGCTGATGCAACACATGATTGTTGTGTGGCCATCGGCAGCTCAAGGGTGGGCTGTTTTGACACCTGATTCTTTCCCTACACATTGAAGCTTTGAAGCTCTCCACATTTTCATGTCTTTCCCAATAACTATTACCTGGCACATTTCAAAATACAGGTCTTTCACTTCCTCAAAAATTCAAAAATCCTTTCCCTTGTCTCTTCATTTTCCATGTCATAATTCTCTTTATATTTCAGTTAAGGCCTGGCCTTGATGTGGACTTTTGTCTGTGACTGGAGCCTCAAAAAAAAAAAAAAAGTATATATGTGGTATATGATGGATAATTGATATTTCAACTCAACGATAACATTAAAGCAGTTTACTCCTTATGGTAATGTCACAACGATAACATTAAAGCAGTTTACTCCTTATGGTAATATCACTTACAGAGAATGATTGGGGATAAACATTGACTCTATCAAAATTTCTTTTATTTTGAACCATTGCTTCATTTATACAGAGAATTGATTCATCCTTGTATAGAGTTCTGTTCTCACGTCTGGGTTGATTCTAGCTCTATATCCATATTTGACTGAGTTGAGTCGAAAACAAAGTGACTTTTAAGCTCTCCAGGCTAACTTCAAAACTTGACCCACTTCACCTACACTACAAAGTTGGTTCACTTTCCCACTTCTATGGGTATTTCTTTGGTTTTTGCCATCTAGAGCTGGCTGCTCTTTTGTCCCCACCACTAGCTAGACCATGCAATACTCAGCAAGCTGGTGCTTCACATGATTACTATGTGACCATTGGCAACTCAAGGGTGGTTTATTTTGATAACTGCTTCTTTTCCTATACCTTGAAGCCTTGCATCTCTCTACCCTCTCTTGTCTTTCCTGTTAATAACTATGACCTGGTACATTTTAACAGACAGGGTTTTTACTTTTGTAAATACCTTCCCTTGTCCTTTCTTTTTCCCTTTCATAATTTTCACTATATTTCAGTTAAGGCCCAGCCTTAATGTGGAGTTTTGTCTGTGACTGGAACCTTTGAAAGGGGAAGGGGATATTGAAGATTTTTATTTTTATTTATTTATTTTACTTGGTCGATGTTTCTCATGTCTGCGAGGTAGCACCAGGAAACAGATGAAGAAAGACCCATCCACTCATATGCACACATATATACATACATGTACATATATACCCAATACATACATATAGATACCAACATATACATATATACATACATATGCATATACAAATGTACATATTCATACTTGCTCGCCTCCATTCATTCCTGGTGCCATCCCACCCCACAGAAAACAGCATTGCCACCCCCTGCATCAGGGAGATAGCACCAGGAAACAGACAAAAAAGGGCCACATTCGCTCACACTCAGTCTCTAGCTGTTATGTGTAATGCACTGAAACTTCAGCTCCCTATCCACATCCAGGCCCCACACTTTTTTTTTATATGCTGGCAATTATGTTGAATATTATACAGAAATAAAGAATTTTTGTGATCAGTTTTTGGAAATGTTAATGTTCCTACACTTTCTTTAATGCATTGTACCTTTTTGTTATAGGTGCTGAATGAGAAGATACGGGAACTTAACCAAGGAGATGGTAACATGGTAAAAGGGAAGGTGTACAAACGCAGTAAGCTGAGTTCATATGTAAGCAATAGCAGAAATATTAGGACTCTTTACAACTGTGTACGTGATTACCGAGACTCTGATGGACGACAGTTGTCTGAAGTCTTCCTCAAGCTACCTTCTAAGGCCCTATATCCTGATTATTATGAGGTGAGGAAATAATTTGATCATAATTGGGTAGAATGGTGATGTTTTTTATGGCTGATATGTAGAGATTATGCTTTGGAAAACTGCTGTCTAAGGTAGATATGATGTATGGGTTGTTGAAATGTTTTTCAGTATGCATCTTTTAAGAACAATGAAAAAGCTTATATGCCATGTCCATGAGTAATTGATGAAGTTTTGCCTAAAGTCTCTGTATGTGATACTTTTTGCTATTCAGAAAGTGAATGTGAAGTACTGCTCAAGAAAAATAGATATAGGAAAAGAATTATTATCTGGCAGCTGCTGGACTTAGGAAGTGCCAGATATGGCACCATTCTGGTTACAGGAATTCATCTGCATTACCATCCAATCCAGCTGCCCTGCCATAATTCACTTTTGATATACCATGAGGGTCTCCCAGAGGCAAGATATATTGATCCCCAAGTCATTGTTGGATGACTTGAGAGGGAGAAAAAATATATATGCATACATAATCATGATAGACATGTCTACATACATGTAAACATGACAGCTAGAGGATGGATGTAAGTGGATGTAGCCTTTCATCATGTGCTCCTGGCAATACCTTGCTAACACAGGAAATGGCATTCAAGTATTGGGGAAAAAGACACATAGATAATCCATGCATGTAACATGAAACTCCCTCGCTCTGAGTGTTTACAAAGTAGATATGTACCTTCACCTTATTACCAATATTATAAGTGTTAGGTTGTCATCAACAAAAAATTATGGTGCGTTGATGGGATCTTTTGTTCTGGTAGAACAAGGTCACTCTGTATCCCCTAGATTTGTTAGGGAATATGTTTATAAACTGAATTTCCTTCATTATCACGTCATGGCTAATGTACTAATGATATGTTGGGGTACTGATGTGGAAATGGTTCGGATCCTGTATCATGTATCACTTATGTCACATGGATGACTTAAGGGGAGGAATTACTCCCAGACACTTGAAAAAACATGATTTATCTTCTAAGATTTATGTTCTACTTCTGGGTCTCATCTTGTAGCTATGAATGTTTGTCTGTTATTGTTATCTACTTCAGCATTTTTCTTTTTCAGCAGTTTTGGGTGCTTTTCCTGGCCAGTTTTTTGTCTTTTTTTATCAAAAAAATATTAGGTTACCTGCCCACTGATATATTAGGAGTTAGATTACTATAGGAGCCTCACACCTTAGTTTAGGGAGAAGTCTGAATTACTTTTTTTGTGAACTGTTATTTCCTTTCTTAACATAGCTTTCAGACACCTTAGTTTAGGGAGAAGTCTGAATTACTTTTTTTGTGAACTGTTATTTCCTTTCTTAACATAGCTTTCAGACCATCATCTCCCTTACCAGAGGATCTTGGGGCATTCATCTTGGTCAAACTTCTGTTGTAGCTAAGCCCAAATTGTATGGTATTAACAGTTCTGTTTGTCATAGTTAAGTTGATGTTTCTCATGTGAAGGGTTTATTATGGCTCTTGATTCTGCTGACACATTTTAAGGCTGAACAGACATTTTTGTGCCCATCATTTGAAACATGAGCAAAGTAGGGTAGAGTTCCCCTCTTTTCTTGGACGGACCAGTAGTGGATGCAGGGCCTTGGGCTTAGGGCGTCACTTACCTCACCATTTGAGCAAAGATGCTCCTGGATCTCCCCTCATCTTAACAATGACCAGGCAGCTAAAGCCTACCCCAGTCTGTGTAAAGGCAAAACCATGCTCATTAACAATTTTATGGTCTTGTTCTAGATGGGTTCTCCTCTGTCTATGGAAAAGGAGGCAGTTTCATAGCTTCTACCAGTTTTAAAAAAAGAAATCTGTTGGACCCAATGTAGCTCATAAATCATTGTAAGCCTGGTTAGGATCCCACCTTACAGCTGCAGGGCTCTGCTGATGTTTCTTTTTCCCCTTTTCATCATAGGAAATTTCAGGTCCCATTCATGTGGACCAAGAGCCCCTGCCAGATCCTAGGAAGCCACATGTATCTTCTCCACTCTTTAGGTTGGAGGGCTCTGATTCAGACTTAGAGGCTTCATGTAACACAGCATGTTAGTTTCAGTAGAATCATTCTGAGAGACCAATTTGTTTTGGAGAAAAGTTGGAACTTACATTTTCAATAATTTGTGATCAGTCTTGGCTCTTGTTTCATGGGGACCAATTACTACCTGCTAGTTCTTAGTTGGACATCTGCTTTCAAGGAACTTCGTTTCGGTTTTAAAAACAACCTTCTACCTGGAAGATAATGGTGCATTATTCTATCCATTCCTCTCACAAATCAGACAGCTAGTCTCAGTATTCCTTTTGAATGTGTCTTTAGTACCATCCTTGGGAGAAGACAAAGATTTTGCTTTGGCCTTCCAGACTGCTCTTTCCTTTTGGAGATTTTCCTAGCTAATATTTGTTTCAGAGCCATAAGAACATATAATTTCCCCTCAGGACAAAAGTTAGATTTTACCTCTAGCATTTTGAGCTATATTTTTAAATAAGAATGCTCAATCTTTATTGGACTTTCTCCAGAATGGATCCATATGTAAAGGAAGGGTGGAGTTTTCCCAATGTAAATTTATTAGCACTTTTCCAGATCTTGCCATAGACATTAAACTACCTGTTGTTTTGTTTATCCTCCTTCCTTCATTACATTCTGGAAAATCTTCCCTAACTCTTTGCAGATATCTCAGTTCTTGTGAATCCTGTCCATTCCAGACAGAGCATTTGATTTACTAGAGCTCACTGAGAGAGTCCTAGGGTATGCTTGAGAACAGTTTTCAGTTCCATACAGAAACTTTTATGCAATCTCTAATACCCATCAACAGTGCAGACATGCTGTGTCTTTTATCGATAAGTTAGGGCATTCACAGTTTTTGCAGTTTTCATTCTCTTCTGTAACTTCCTTTTTCCTGATGAGATTACTCACGAGATTCTTAGAGTTAAATCATATTGTACTGGAATTATGATTTTTCATCCTTTTTCCTGTCTCTTCAAAGAAAATTGCAGGGAGGAGACAGCGAGTTGGGGCATCGCTCATTTTCTGATTCAAAAAACAGATATGACTGGAAAAGAATGATTTAGGTCTGTCGTAGCACTTCATACTGAAACATATGTCCAAGTTGACCACTATACAAAGTGTCTGTTTGACCTTAGTTAGATAACTGAACAATCATTCTAAACTTAGATAATGCCTTCTGGCACATTACAGTATATTTGAAAATGAAATTTGGTGCAGAGACCTGGCAGTTTGTGATGCCATTCACTTTAGTCAAAGTTACTCACCTTGTTTATTTATTATTTTGTCCCTGCTTGCAAAACTCAAGTCCTCCAAACCAATAGGTTTTACTTACTTGGAGAAATTTTAGTTTTTAATGAATTAAGCCTCAAGAGGAATGTGCCAGCCAACAGCTTCTAGTCCTGTACACCTTTCAAGAAGTAGGTTTTAACCTTAACCTGGACAAGTCCTGCTTAGTTCCCATCCTGAACTTTACATGACTAGTAGACTGGAATGTTCAGACTGCCTTTCTGTTTCCCTGTGGACAATGCTTGGGAAAATGAACATGCTGCATTTTCCTTAAAGTCCCAGACTCTGGTGTCTGTGTCAACTAGAGCAACTTTAGAGGAAATTTAATTTTGCAACCTTGTGCATAGCCTTACATGGAGGTGCAGAACTCTTCTCGTATTAACATAAAGGAGCTGTTTGTCCCGTGTTTTTTTTTGTCTCCCAGAATGTCCTATCCTGTGGAAAATCATGTGGCTATCTGATGTCTATTGAAAAAAGACACTTGTAAATTACTGTCTCTTTTAGAGTAAGTGAAAAAGATTCTCTTCGTGGCTGTGACCAGAAGGCATTTTACTCCATGCTGCTACTATTCAAGGAGTATACAGCATCAGGGCAGAGACCCTACCAAGATGAGACACAATGTCAACAGAAATGTGTGGGAAGTAGGCTTTCAATTGGATTTTTTCTTTAAAAGTGGCATCGCAGGTGGATCTAATTGCCACCAGAACCAGTGCATTACTTCTGTTGCATGTTCTCCAGTTTTAGAAATTGGTGGTTGCACCAAATGTTCTGTCCTGAGATTGAATTTCTTAGGAATCAGATTTATCCTTTTCCCAGTAATCTTTAAGAAAAGTTCTTCTCAACCAGCTGGTTTTTGGGGCTTAGTTATACTGATAACCTCATGTAGGGTTCTACTTTAAACATTATCATGAGAAAAGGCTAATATCAATGTGCTTAGAGTTTTCTAACCATTATCACAAGAAAAAGGCTAGTATCACCATGCTTAGAGTTCTACTCTAACCATTATCAAAAGAAAATGTTTAATATCACCATGCTTTGAGTTCTACTCTAACTGTTATTATAAGAAAAAAGCTTATATCACCATGCTTAGAGTTCTACTCTAACCATTATCAAAAGAAAAAAGGCAAGTAACACCATGCTTAGAGTTCTACTCTAACCATTATCACATGAAAAAAGCAAGTATCACCTTGCTTAGAGTTCTACTCTAAACATTATGATAAACATTATGACAAGAAAAAGGCTAGTATCACCATGATTAGAGTTTACTCTAACCATTATCATAAGAAACAGGCAAGTATCACCATGCTTAGAGGTTTTCTTTAGCTATTATCATAAGAGAAAGGCAAGTATCACTCTGCTTAGAGCTCTTCTGTAGCCTTTATCACAGGAAAAAGGCATTTTATAAAAGTTCCTTTTAAGAATCCTTATTCCTGGTTTTGGTATTACTGTATTGTGACAGGCCCTGTTTAGGATAAGCATCTCGTCTTGCCTTCTGAGGACATTGTTTTTCCCTCACAACCTAAGTGGAAGCTTTCATAAGTCCTAGACCTTTTATGATCTAATAGTTTTTTTGGCAGTTTTTCTCTTATAAGATCTCTTTTCCATATATCCACAGCCTCTGGGTGGAGGGTTGGCAAATTATGTGCTTTGTCCAAAGACAAGAATGTTCTTGTCTTTGATGACAATTTCTCTTTAGTTGACATAAAGCTAGACCCTAGATTTTTGGCTAGGAATAACACTATTAGATTTAGAAATAACCTGTTAGGCATACAGTCTCTTGAAGAGTGCATCAGGATAGCATCATGTCGTATGCCCATTAGTTTAATTAATTTCGTTTCTTATTTAAAGAATGTATGTGAGAAATACTTGGAAAAACAGATAGATTTGTATGTAGCATTTATGGATCTGGAGAAGACATACAATAGGGTTGACAGAGAGGCTTTGTGAAATGTCTTAAGAATATATGGTGTGCGAGGTAAACTGCTGGAAGCAGTGAGAAGTTTTAATCAAGGGTGTAAGGCATGTGTATGAGTAGGAAAACAAGAGTGACTGTTTCCCAGTGAAGTTCAGTCTGCATTAGGAGTGTGTGATGTCCCCATGGTTGTTTTATTTGTGTATGGATGGGGTGGTTAGGGAGGTAAATGCAAGAGTTTTGGAGAGAGGGGTGAGTATGCAGCCTGTTGGGGATGAGAGGGCCTGGGAAGTGAGTCAATTGTTGTTCACCAATGATGCAGCACTGGTGGCTGATTCAAGTGAGAAACTGCAAAAGTTAGTGACTGAGTTTGGGAAAGTGTGTAAAAGGAGAAAGTTGAGAGTAAATGTGAACAAGAGCAAGGTTATTAGGTTCAGCAGGATTTAGGGACAAGTTACTTAGGATGTAAGTTTGAATGGAGAAAAATGGGAGGAAATGAAGGGTTTTAGATATCTAGGAGTGGACTTGGCAGCGAACGGAACTATGGAAGCGGAAGCAAGTCATAGGGTGGGGAAGGGGGCAAGGTTCTGGGAGCGGTGAAGAATGTGTGGAAAAAGTGAACATTATCTCGGATAGCAAAAATGGGTATATTTGAAGGAATAGTAGTTCCAATAATATTATACGGTTGCAAGGCATGAGTTATAGATAGGGTTGTACAGAGGAGGGTGGATGTGTTGGCAATGAAATGTTTAAGGACAAGATGTAGTGTGAGATGGTTTGATCAAGTAAGTAATGTAAGAGTAAAAGAGATGTGTGATAATAAAATGAGTGTGGTTGAGAGAGCAGAAGAGGGTGTGTTGAAATGGTTTAGATGTATGAAGTGAATGAGTGAAGAAAGATTGTCAAAGGATATATGTGTCAAAGGTGGAGGGAAGGAGGAGAAGTGGGAGACCAAAGTGGAGATGGAAGGATGGAATGGTAGAGAATTTGAGCATTTGGGGTCTGAACATGCAGGAGGGTTAAAGGTGTGCACGGAATAGAGTAAAATGGAACAATTTGGTATACTGGGGTTGACATGATGTCAATGGATTGAATCAGGGCATGTGAAACATCTGGGGTAAACAATGGAAAAGACAGTGGGAGCTGTGGTTTCGGTACATTACACATGACAGCTAGAGACTGAGTGTGAGCAAATGTGGCCTATTTTCGTATGTTTCCTGGCGTTATCTTGCTGATGCAGGGGGTGGCGATGCTGGTTCCTGTGGGGCGGGGTGATATCAGGAATGGATGGGGGCTAGCAAGTATGAATATGTACATGAGTATATGCATATGTATGTATATATGTATATGTTGACATTTTTTTAATTATTATACTTGTTCGCTGTTTCCCGCATCAGCGAGGTAGCGATGTTGACTTGTATGGGTATGTATTTTGCACATATGTCTGTTTATTTATATATTTGCATATATGAGTGAATGATCTTTCTTTGTGTGTTTCCTGGCACTACCTTGCTGATGTGGGAAATGGCGATCAAGTATAGTAAATAATAAATATCTTCAAGGTATTGTGTTGCTGGCACTACCTTGCTGATGTGGGAAATGGCGATCATGTATATTAAATAATAAATATCGTCAAGGTATTGT
Organism: Panulirus argus; assembly: GCA_038088735.1. NCBI lineage: Eukaryota > Metazoa > Arthropoda > Malacostraca > Decapoda > Palinuridae > Panulirus > Panulirus argus. The sequence continues at coordinate 1,737 of JAYMFT010204250.1, read as the reverse complement.
GTTGATCATGAAAAGCAGAGCAATAGATGTCAGTTGTATTGTCTTGGTTGAACATTATAAACAATTGCAACTACAACTACTTTAGTGATGTCAAAGCCTCATTTGTGTCAGTTATGTGTATTATATAGCCTCCCCTACTTGTTACGTCCCCTCCTAGGATATTTTAGTGTATAAAAGCACAGGGAATAATTGATGATTCTTCTTCCTACAGACCTGTAGCAGACAACCTTGCTGTATGGAAAGGAGTCTTGAACACTGGCAAGACAGGACTCTTCAACCCTGCTAACACTGTTACCTACCTGGGTACCAACATTCCCTCCAATAAGTCTTCTTTTCAGAGAGGAGGTATGTGATGGCTACTAATGTGCTGGCTTCTTTTTGAAATTTAAATGAGAAAAATGTAACAGTGGAAACATACATATATACCACCGGAAAATACAGTATATGGAAATTAATTAAGATTTAAAGTGTGTGAGATAGTTAAAGCAATGTGGAAAAAAATAATGGCCTCTCTCACTTCAGACAAGCGATGAGTTCTTTGAAAGAGTCATTTAAAGCAAAATCGTTCAAATTGAAGGTCGGTTTTCATGGCAAAAGGGTTACATTCTGGGCACCTGAAATCCAGTAATTCCCGTTTTGGACATTTTGAGAAATAACTCATTGAAAATGTATACTGTACATCTAAGGCATGGAAATTGAAAATGTATGCTGTACATCTAAGGCATGGAAAACTACTATTAAAGAATACAAATTGATAATGATTATACATGTTATCAATCCTTTTCAACATGAGGAATAGAGCTTCCCATTTTAAAAGGAAAATTACTGTACTTTAGTAATCTTCGTAGGTGAGAAGTAAAATGAAGGAATATCTTCCGTGGCTTTCATTTGCTCTTTAAAACCTCATTGCAGGGAAAAACAAGAATGGCAGCATGTTATATGAACAGAAGATGATGAGGCACAAGGCTTCTCACCTGACCACTAGTACTTAAGAAACATGAATGACTAACAGGGTTCCTAACATGACCAAACAGTTCCTAAGGAATAGTTACTGATCCATCAATATCTGAAGAACATTACCTCTGACGTGACCTCACATGTGAAGTTAGGTTAGAGACCATATTCCTCAGGTAATGATGAATTAGTACTTCTTTATTTAGGTTCTTATTGGTCAGTTTAGAAGCCTTGTTAGTGCTTTATTGTTGTTTATATTAATTTATACTGTTATTGTGTTATTCCCTATTATTGTTCTTGAAAAATACATGAAAACTTGGGAAGATGTCTTTTAAATTTGGCTATGAGTTAAGATTTTGTGTACTCCACTGTAAGATTGTAGATCAACATTACTATAGTCATGTTTAGGTTGTAGTTCTTTAATTTGAATTTATCATTTTTTTTTTCCCCATACATATTCGCCATTTCCCACATTAGCAAGGCAGCATTAAGAACAAAGGACTGAGCCTTGGAGGGAAAGTCTTCACTTGGCCCCCTTCTCTGATCCTTCCTTTGGAAAAATAAAAACTGGAGAGGAGGATTTTCAGCCTCCTGCTCCCACTCCTTTTAGTCGCCATCTACGACACGCAGAGAATGTATGGAAAATATTCTTTCTCCCCTATCCCCAGGGATCATATTTGTGATAATAAAGGAGCCAGGCAGGGAATGCTCATCCTCCTCGAAGGCTCAGATTGGAGTGTCTGAATGTGTGTGGATGTAACCAAGATGAGAAGAAAGGAGAGA
>JAYMFT010204239.1:0-11620 GCA_038088735.1 Panulirus argus | reverse complement strand
ATGTAGACAGATAGATAGATAGATAGATAGATGGATAGATAGATAGATATATGCTTGTAATTCACAGGAAAGTGAAACATGATAAGTTCTCAAGTGCACTTTCTTGTAATGATCACATCATCAGGGGAGATATAAGAAAGATAAATTCAATAGTCATTTGATGTACAAGGAGGAGACTTAACTAGAACGCCATTGGTAAACAAGCGTTACCCATATGGTGGTGCTCGGGTTTGTGCGTTGGAATTTGGCAACATGCGTGTCATAAAATTTGTATTATGTGGACAAAAAAGGGAACCGTTTACAAATTTTATCTATAATAAAGTTATTCAGTTTGTATAGACCTTCAATAATATCAATGCTACAATTCTTTGCGTATTTAATGATAGAAAATTGAATGATATTTCTCGAGGTAAAAGAGTTAGAGTTGATAACTGAGATGGCATTACTCCAGTTAATACGATGATCATAATTTTCATCATGATTAAAAAAGGCATTTGATTCTTGTCCTGTTCTTATACTATATCTATGTTGCTTAATCTAACATAAAGATCCTTTTCAGTCTGCCCAACATAAAACATATTACAATTCTTACATGGTACTCTATAAACATAGCCGGCAAAACTTTCTGGTTAGTATCTGATTTAGATATGATGTGTAGAGTGGTTGTGATGTGATATATTTCTATTCACTCTCCTCGTCAGCATCACAGAAGGGCAGAATATATGCCTGGAATTCTGATCCCCTTATGGTATCGCCATTTAGTCTTCAAGACCTATCTTTACTTTTGCTTAAAGTTGAATGAGAAATCTAATTACCTTAAAAAACTAAAGTAAATGATAAGATAATAACGACATTCATTTCTGTGATATTAAGTTTTTGAATAGTGTACAGTGCAGTTTAACAGATCATTAGAATCAAATGAGATGCTAATTTGAACGCAATTAGCAGTGCAGCTCAGGTCTGCAGTTTTATCCTGATTACATAATAAGATATAGACCACCGTGTTGGAATGCGCTCCTCTCCCGGATTGGTCGAAGTGACTACCTTATAGTCCACCACAGAGCCAGTGAGAACCTCCCCCACAGAATTATCAGACCACAAACTGTCTACCACAGAGCCACCAACGACCAACACTACAGCTCCTCAGAATTGTGGCTAAGAAAACTCTCATTTCCAGCAATCCACTATTTTTTACCCAGTACTTTCTCCAAAGAAAGGTCGTTTTCTCCCTGTTTCTTTCGAAGATATTGGTTCCTTAACGGAGAAGAACCCAGTAAGTCTTTTTTATGCTTCTTTTATTTTTTCTAGGAGATTAGGGAGAGTGACCAGATGCTGCACAGCCGCAACGATGACCTCGTCTTCATCTGACATCAGAGATCGGAAAACAGTTTAACAACGTTCGTTCTACTAGCATGTTGGAGACTGCTGTAGCGGTCCAGTGGAAAGGATGCTTTTCATTAACCTTCGAAAGAAATGGTGAAAATTTGGTGTTGGAAGCGTGAAAGATCATTAGTGTATTTATTGTCTTTTCCATAAGGCCTGACGCTTTCATCTCCATAAGGATTTTCCTGATGGGCAGTAAGCTGGTTCCGAACTGGCTCGGCCGCTTCGGTCTACAGTTAGCGACGGGCTGGGACGACGGGTTGGGACGCTGGCCTGGGACAAAGGGCTGGGAGAAGGAGCTAGGACGATGGGCTGGGACGCCGGATTGGGACGACAGGCGGGACGACGGGCTGGGACGACGAGCTTGGACGATGGGCTGGGACGCTAAAGTTTCTCCTGTGACGCATGCAGAGCTTCATTCAATGTGGTACATGTTAATAAGCTTTCCATAGGGTCTATTTTTCTTCACCCTTCCGACGTTTTCGAAAACTTCATACATATGCAGAATACAATTTTGGAAATATATTACTTGGAATGAAGGATACGTAGCTAGAGACTAAAGAATGAAAGGTTTCCAGTGTGTACTCGACTTGGGAAATGGTCGCTTTCTGTAAAGACAATAATCCTGTGAATGAACATGTGTGACCAGAACAGAGTGTGCAGCATCTTGTGACGCAGTCAGTGAAGGATCTTCACTGATCTTGTCATGCAACATAATGCATTTTGTTTTATTTCCCTTCACTGGAAACATTCAACACTGATTTGGAAATTTTCTGAATTTGAAACTAAATATTTACTGTGACATTAACAGCTTACCTCAAAGCTTTCTGGGCGATAAGTGTACCATGAAATACATTAAGAAACTCCTCTACTTGACAGATCAGGGAATTCTAGAAAACACCTCATCCAGTGTCCTATCAGCTCCTAGTATCACTTGTCTGGGGCAGCCATGTCTTCATCATCTGGAGTATCACAAGTTATGCACATGGGCTGGTGAACTGCTGTCTGTCGCGTTCCCCTCCCTGGTCCAAATACCTGTCTTCTCTTCTTCTTTCACCCACACGTGGGCTGTTAGCTTCCAGTCCACAAATCACACTCCCCTCAGCTCAAACGCAACACTTGAAAAAAAAAACTTTTTTCTCTCTACTTTAGTCTCCCCATCATGAAACACAAGAAATGGCAGTACACTTATCTCAGGATTCTCTGGTGACAAACTGGAACGGTTCCAACGGCCGAGGAGGGCTAGATGATGCTCAGGGAGCCTTTGACTCATATTTAGCAAATGGAACCTTCCCTAGTTTTTCAGACACAGCTGCTACACCTGAACATTCCTTTATTCATTTCTACATCATCCGCCACCTTAGATCTCAACTTCCTCCAGTAGAACAATATTTACATAATTCTTGATATTTTATTTTCTCTGACACCCAGCTTTTCATGGCTACTTCCATTCTACATGGTCAGATCTCTGGCTTAACCTCACCATTACATCCGCTCCAAGGGAGGTCTTTGTGCTAACTAAAATACAGACTCTCCCATCGCTCGCCTCGTGGATCTGGAGTCTCCTACCCTTTTGCTGTTTTGTATATCCCCCCCCCCCTCCCACCCCTGTTCCTCCAGATATCTACAGCTCTGCAATTGTTGGACTTCCTGTAAAAGAAAAAAGACATTGCTCTAATCGCTTCCCGGACACCGATACCTCTACGAAGGTGACTGGGTAGACTTTGCTCGTTCCGATCATGGCGGAAGCTAAAACCTTCCTCTCTTTCTCCTTAAAGACAGAAAAACCCCCAAAGCAAATTCCAGATCCCAAGACCACATCCAACACATTCGACATCTTATACTCTCTCCTGAAACATCCCACCTCGGCTCCTTCGACCACATTCTTATTTCACTCACATCTGCCTTGACACAGCCATCCTCTATCCCCATCACCAACTCTGCCACTCCAGGAGACCTCGTTGGGCAACCCTGCACGACTTTCTTAATAACTTTCCCTGGTACGGACGCTGCTTCGCTGACTGGGAAGCCTCTTGTTGTGCTAAACGCATAAGGTTATCTTGCATGGGATGGAGCATTACATCCCTTCTCCCACTAGATCTTGCTCCATCCATTCATAGTTTGATGGGTCCTGTTTCAGTGTCTATTGCAATAGAAGCAGAGTGTGTCGAGCCATGAAACTCTTCCCTTCCCCTAAATACCACTCCGTTTTCATTTCTGTCTGGGGTCATTGTAGGGCTGCTCTTCGTAAAATCAAGCAAAAATTCATAAAAAGTGGGTGTGGTGAGTCAGTTTCTTCCAACGACAGATCTCTCGTCCTCAACCAAAAGCATTTACAATAAATTCCATAATTCAACCCATTTCCTTATCTTCCGACCTGATCAGTCTATATCAATCTCTTCAACTCATAAAGCCACTCTTTTCCTTACCTCAGTTTCCTCAAATTCAACAGTGAATGATTTTGTACCGAAACCTTCGCCTTATCTCCTCCCGCTGAACCTATATCTTTTCTTATATTTTTTCTTTTTCTATCACAAAGTCATCCGAGTATTCCCTCAGCTCCCAAGGGAGAGTGGGTCTGAGTTACATCCGGTACTTGTCTAAAAACGTAAACTTTTCCCTTTTTGGGGAGAGAGCCCTGGTGCAACCCCACCCCAAGAAAGGAGATCTTTCTGACTCTTGCATCAATCGCTTTGTTGCTCTTACTTATGCTACTTTCATAGTCTTTGAGTCTTTCCTCAACTCTAATTTTCTTACACACTTAAAATCAAATTTTCTTCTCTCTGATCACTAATAATGTGTTAGGTCTACTGGTGATCTTTTCTCCTATGTGATTCACGTTATGTCCATCTATGGTCTCAGAGAGTTTGGTTTAGCTTTTGTTTATGGCCCTCGACATCTCCAAAGTTTTTCTGCTTCTCTCTGTCCCTAATGCATACCTATACATCTGGCTGTTCCAATGCAGTACATAAGAACACGAGAAGTGAGGACACTGCAAGAGGCCTGTTGGCCCATGCTGGGCAGGTCCTGAGTCTGTCCACTCTACAACTAGGAGACTGATCCCATAAACACATCCAACCTTCCTTCAGAGCTACCTAGAGACCTGGCTTCCACTTCTGTACCTAGCAACTTATTCCATAGATCTACTACCCTGTTCCCCAACCAATATTTATACACATCTGACCTAAATCTATTTTTCTTTTACTAATTAAATCCGTTATTTCTCGTCCTATCCGATGGCGCCATTCTAAGAACTTTATTCATGTTACCTTTATTAATGCCCTTAACCCATTCAAAAACTTCAGTCATATCCCCTCTAGCCTTTATTCATGTTACCTTTATTAATGCCCTTAACCCATTCAAAAACTTCAGTCATATCCCCTCTAGCCTTCCTCCTCATAAGTGAGTGTAAATTCAGCCTTTTTAACCTTTCTTTATAAGTGAATTTTCAAATTTCAGGTATCATTTTTGTCATTCGCCTTTGTACTCTCAAAACCATGTATATCAACTGCATAGCATGGAGCCAAAAACTGTACCGCATAATCCAAATGTGGTCTCACCAACGAAAGATAAAGTTGCAGTAATACTCTGGGAGTTTTATTGCTAGCAGTCCTATTAATGGACACTAATATCCTATTTGCCTTATTACGCACCCTAATAAATTGTTGCCGCGGCTTAAGATTTTTGCTCACCAATACTCCTACATCTCTTTCGCATTCTGTTTTACCAGTAGTAATATTGTTCACTTTGTAATTAGTGCTCCTATCTTTACCCACATTAAGTGTTTGACTTTTATCTATATTGAATTCCATTTTCCAAGTACCCACCCACTCTGATAATCTATCTAAGTTCCTCTGCAATTTCATTGAATCTTCATCTGAGGTTATTATGGAACCTAGTTTTGCATCATCAGCAAATTTACATAAGTCGCTGGTTAATCCCATATCCAAATCATTGATATATATAACGAACAAAAGCGGTCCCAGTACAGACCCCTGAGGAACACCACGGGCTACATTGCCCTGGGCTGATGTAACTCCGTTGATGCATACCCTCTGGTCTCTGTGCCGCTATTTTTCTGAGCAGACTCTCATGAGGTACTCTGTCAAAAGCCTGACTTAGTCTAAGTATACAGTATCATGACTCTTACCCTGATTAACAGTTTCAAATACTTTGTTAAAGAAGGAGAGAAGGTTACTGAGACATAATTTTCCTTGTGTAAGCTCATGTTGTGAATCCCAGTTGAGATTCACTTTCTCAAAAATTTGTAAATACTTTCCCTGTCTGTTTTTCCCAATTTCTCAACTCTCTCTATATTTCAATTAGGGCCCGGCCTTGATATGGACTTTTGTCCGTGACTGGAGCCTTTAACATAAAAAAAAAAGTTTCTCCAAGTGTTCCCGTATTTTGTCCGCTGTAACTGATTCAAGAAAATTTCCCACAACAGATGTTAAGCTGATAGGAAGATAATGAAAGGTAATGGATCTATCTCCATTCTTAAAAATGTGGACACTTGCTGTCCTCCATTACTTAGGAACTACGCCTGATTCCAGAAACTGTTTAAACATATCTATAAGCGGAACACTTACTTCCACCTTACATTCTTTCAAGACACCCGCATAAATATCATCTGGCCCAGGACTCTTGTTTACTTTGATAGTGCGACTTCTCCGTCTTATCGTATCAACTCTGGTATTCTTTAGGGTTCTTTCCTATCGCCTACTCCCTTTCTTCTTTCTCTATATTGTCGTTCTACAACTTCTAACCCGATTTCTTTATGCTAATGATTCCAATTACACATCTTAACTCACTTTCCCTCTCCTCTCCCATCAAATACACCTCTTTCTCGTGCTCAATATTTTTCCTCTCCCTGTTTGAACTTGTGCAGTATCTCAAAAATTCGTTAATACTTTCCCTGTCTTTTTTTCCCCCTTTCTCAAGTCTCTCTATATTCCAACTAGGGCCCGGCCTTGATATGAACTTTTGTCCGTGACTGGAACCTTCAACAAAAAAAAAAAAAATTGTTGTTGAAATTAGATTTCTCCTTATATCTGTCTCTACGAGTCACCTGTTTCCCTTTGTTCAGTTTCATAAAGCCTCAATGTAATTCTGTAATAACTCTAAGTATGTTGGGCCTAACCACATCTCATCAATCTTGGAAACCCCAAATAACCAAAATCACTAAGCCTTCTCAAAAGCTGGGGTGTTGTATAGGCCCGCCTAGATGGCTCTTCAGCCACGTTTCCATTAAGGGCAGTGGAATAGAAAGCTTTCCACCTTATCAATTCTCCAAACATTACCTCTTGTAATCTAAATCTTTCTTTTTACCGTCATGATGCTGCTCTCTCTCTGTGAGTCTACAGGTATTATTTTAGCCACTGTTCCCGTGAACGGTCGGCTGGTGTCCTCGCCACCATGGCTTGGAACAGAGGCACGCGTCTAGTTGCTGATTCCCACAGTATCAGTGCAGAGACAAGTCACTCGGGGATTGGCTGTTATGATACCTCCTTCATTCAAATAGCTAAACTGTGTGAGTCTCTTCCTCCATTCGTCCTTCCCTATTCTTATGATCCTAACTTTAAGATTCAGGTCTACAAATACCTGCGGAGCCCTGATGAATTCTTACATTATTACTTTCTTACCTTTTCTCTTTCACAATAGATGGCCTTTTTACTAGGGTATGTTATGCCCGTTCTCTGTCGGTCGTTATAAAGCACTGCCGCTGTCTCGTTACAGTGCCCTGAGGGGACCAGTTCCCTCCCTACATGGCCACTTACCCTTGTAGATCTACATAAGTTTACCTGACACTGATTCGTAGAAATTATTATCATCTGGACCACCTTCCCCGAGACAATATCAAGGGTGTCGTGATAGCCCTGCCATATTTCATCCTCCCTCAGTGTGTGTATGGGAAGAATGTGTTGTCACAGCGACCCTGGGGACAGCCTCGCACTCTCGAGGACTCTTGCTTTGTAACGGGAATAGTGCATCAGGTGGAGGTGACGGACAAAACAGTCTACTGGATCGATCGAAGTTAAGTAAGAGGGAACGTCATGGAAGAGCTCGTCACTGGCAGATGGTGCAAGAACCCCTCCACTTTCTCTCTTCCCCCTACGCCTTTCCACACCCCTCTCTTCTCCCTCTTCTGCCACCCCATACCTGACCCTTCTCCCTCCTTCGACTCTTCACACTTCTCCCCTCAGCTCCTCCAGCTCCCCACACATCTCCCCTTCCTCTGGTTACCCCCTCACCGGCATGATCCGTTATGGTGAGTGCTGAGTGCTGGAATCACCCAGACACAAACACAACTCCATCAGAGCTACAGCTTCGACGTCTGCCGTAGATATATTGTCACGTCTGACTTACTGAGGCATAGCGCTTATGTTTTGCCAGGAAGAATGCTGTTAATTCTTGTCATATTCTTCCTGGCAAACTTTTCGTCTTCTGGGACGATACTGTTGATGAGAAACTCAATTCATTAGCCAGACTGGCGAGGTTGTGGACGTGGAGCTGGCCATCCCAGCTCCCACCACCGCTGCAATACACACTAACCAACTTAAGGGTCGTTTTGGCCTTAATGGTGCCAGAATAGCTTTCCGTCGTGCTAAAAGACCTTGCTTACGTGGAATTAGGTAATTTGTAGCTGGAATAGCCGGAATTTGGTGAGCGCCTGACAGGCGAGTGAAAATATTACTCATCGTGTTTCTGAGCGGAGCCGAGAATTAGCTACCCACAAGGCCTGGCTGGCTGGAGCGTTGCTCCAGGGGCGGTAGTGTATCTGTGAACTACACGACAACGCTCCTCACGCCTGAAGGACGTTATGGCGGCGGACCGAAACGACGATGGTCCACGCTGAATGCATCCACAAATACGTATAGTCTGATATGTATACATGAGCATATACAAGTGTAAATAGATATGTAAATGACAGGTAGAAAATGTGCGGACCAGGTATTTGCTCAAAGGAATTTTTGCAAGATACAAAGAGAATGGGAGCGATTTGTATGTGCCATCTATGGTTATGTCAGGGTTGATAGAGATAAGAGGAAGAAGATCCTGCGAATACACAGTATGGGGAAAAGTTACAAGGAGGACAGCTCAAGGGATAATGGTTTTTGGCCTCACTTCCTCTCGTCCATTCTTTAGCGCTCATGTATGATTACCAAAATCAGAGCCTTCTATCCACAGGCAAGCTCCACTTACCTTTCCGTGGTTTCCAATGATCATTCTATATGTCCTGGTCCAGCTCATTAGAAGTACTTTGCCTCCTGTATACCACATTGCTTCAATGCGCTCTATCCCGTGCATGCCATTCACCCTCCTGAATCTTTAGGTCTCGGGAACTCAAAGCCTCTTTCGTTCTATCCCTCTATCTCATACTCGGTCTCTTCCTCTAACTTGATCCATCCGCTCCTCACACCTCGCTCATTATCATCCCCAAAGGTACAGATGACTTCCGCACACCCTGTTCAGTTTTCTCAGTCATAACCACTTTACTAGCACACCCAACTCTGAAGCTGTCACTCCTTACACTATCAATCCTCCTCACACCACACTGGCACCTCATACAACTGATTTCTAACTCATCCACTCTCTTGTTATTTTTCTTCTTTCTTTTCTAGGGCTCAAGACTCGCACCCATACAGCACCGCCGGGATTACAATACCATATAACATACCCATATTTGCCCTCACTCCTTTCACACACTCCTCAAGGCTCTGGAGGTCTGTTCCCCCTCACCCACCCCATGGATCACTTCACAACAAATATTTCCGGTTGCTGCCATGGCTACTTCCAGGAACTTAAAGCAAACCGCTTCCTTCAGTTTCTCCCCATTCAGACTATATGATCCCCTTGCTCCTGTGTTTCTCACACACCAACAATGCCTCACTGATAACACGAAGGTTAAATATGTTACTGGAACATTAACTAGTGATGTAGAAAGCTTTGATCCGATAAACATTATAATTACCCAATTGTATCGAATTAATCAATTGTCTTAATATTTATTCTTTTACTGGTAACACGACAGAAAAATGATACAGTAGAATGATAACACAGCAGAATAAAAACACACCCCAATGATAACACAGAAGCATAATAACATTGTAAATAACAATACAACAGAATCATAACACGGCTGAATAATAACACAACAGTGATAACAAGGTAGAACAATAACACAATAGAATGATAACACTGTAGAATGATAACAAAACAGAATGACAATAAGGTAGATTTTAACACAGTAGAATAATAACACGATAATCTTTTTAGTTCTTGAAACATAATAATCTGGACTAGTGTTATCAATAAACCTGGCAGATATGCCGCCCTTGTCCACTCCCCAGCATCAGCCATTCATCACACTAATGGTGGAATTTGATCCGCATTCTAATTAGCAGCAGAATTCTTTCTGCGCAGCGTTCGCTGGTGTATTGCTAATATTTCCACTTATGGTCGATCTGCTGTCTATCGAGGACATGATGGCCACTTACTATACTTCACCTATAGACAATATTGTCTACATCCAACAGGCAAATACACCTTACCAAAAGTTGCCCTGTGTGACGGCCTACTACCACTGCCCTAGCCACCCAAACACACGCACACCAGACCATCTGTTAGGCGTCTCATTAAACTCAGTGGAACGGCAGTGGAGAGGCTTGATGCTAATCCTAGTAACTCTGGGGCTGCTATCCTCTTCTCTTGAATTGATATTGATGACCTCCTCACCACGCCTCTAATAGGTTTCTGCGACCACTAATTATGCATTTAATAGGCCGTCAGGCTGTTGCTACATAGTGTATTGTTGTGCGAGACACGTTAAATCAGGGTTATTGATGTCCCTAGACATATTCACCCGAAGAAATCAAGATCATACTCCACAGTATTTAAGCTTGTCCTCGCTAACATCTACCACATTACTGAGGATAAGGACGTCATATTTGGTCCCTGTTCCACGGAACCTGGAGAAGAGCGTCGCCTACCGGCAGAGAAACTCGTCGGTCATGTCACACCAAAGGTTCACTTTCCGTAACAAACATGGCGACCACAGACCAGACCCTCCCCATTCAGCGTCTGTCTCCTCGAATGCTAGTCAGAAACAAAACTGTTTTCCCTTACCTCATCTCCAGGGCGGGAGGAGTGTTCTCCCATCCCCCATTCCCAGGACGGGAGGGAGGATCTCCCTTACCACACCCTCAGGACGGGAGGGATGCTCTTCCTTGCCACACCCCCAGGACGGGAGGTGTGTTCTCCCTTACTCAATTCCCAGGACGGGATGGCTGCTCTCCCATTCCTCAACCCCAGTAAGGGAGAGCTGCTCTCCCTTACCACATCCCCAGAAAGGGATGGCAGCTCTCCCTTACCACACCCCGAGGGCGGTAAGGCTGCTCACCCTTACCACACACCCAGGGCGGAAGGGATGCTCTCCCTTACCACAACCTCCCCAGGACGGGAGAGATGCTCTCCCTTACCACATCCCAATGACGTAAGGGATACTCTCCCTTCTCCCATCCCGAGGACGGGAGGAATGCTCTCCCTTACCACACCCAAGAAAAGGAGGGCTGCTCTCCCTTACCACACCCCTAGGACGGGAGGGAGGCTCTCCCTTACCACAACCATAGGACGAGAGGAGTGCTCTCCCATACCACACCCCTTGGACGGAAGGGGTGTCCTCCCCTACCACTTCCCCAGGACGGAAGGGTTGCTCTCCCTTACCCAATCCCCAGGAAGGGGGGCTGCTCTCCCTTACCACGCCCCCAGGAAAGGAGGGGTTACTCTCGCTTACCACACCCAGAACGGAATGCGTGTTCTCCCTTACCATGCCTCCAGGAGAGAAGGGCTGCTCTCCCTTATCCCATCTCCAGGACGGAAGGGATGCTCTCCCTTACCACACCCCTGGACGATAGGAATTCTCTCCCTTACCACACACCCAGGACGGGAGGGATGCTTTCCCTTAACCCACCCCACAGGTCAGGGGGGCTGCTCTCCCTTACTAAACCCCCAGGACGGGAGGGCTGCTCTCCCTTACCACGCCCCCAGGAAAGGAGGGGTTACTCTCGCTTACCACACCCAGAACGTGATGCGTGTTCTCCCTCACCATGCCTCCAGGAGGGGAGGGCTGCTCTCCCTTATCCCGTCTCCAGGACGGAAGTGATGCTCTCCCTTACCACACCCCTGGACGATAGGAATTCTCTCCCTTACCACACACCCAGGACGGGAGGGATGCTTT